>JAHQIV010000988.1:0-12862 GCA_030463285.1 Phytophthora europaea
TGGACTATCGATACCGGTGCTGTACTTGGTTCAACTTGTGCGGTCGCGAGCCAATCTTAGAGTGGCTGACGTTGAGGAACCTCAGGGCGTTGAGCCAATGGGAGCGACGCAAGCCGCGGATTGGCGGAAATACCGGGTCGGTATCAGCAAGCGCTTTTTTGGCAGCCAGTATGCGCGCGCAGAGATGAGGAGGGCGAGTGGTGGCGAAGGAGGCTGCATGGACAGCAGGCGGCACCTGTGTCTGCAGTGCAGTGTGGGCTGGCGTCGTTGCCGCTCTTGACGTCGAGCACCACCCGCGTGTCGCAGTGCCGGGAGGGCACTGACGCGAGGTATTTCGACGATCGAGGTCACTCAAGTGGAAGTTTCGCCGGACGATCCCGCGGAGAGCCAGAGCGCGGAAGCCACTTCACGCCAGCTGCCGCTTGACACGACTGAAGCTTGCGGGCTCGAGTCGAGCCGCTCGACCACTGGCGGACCACCAGGCAATGGCAATCTATCCGATACCATACACAGTAGCGAGCTCAGCTCGGCGAGCGGCTGGGCGGCAGCTATTTGAACTCATGGGTATTTGCTGCAGCGGCTGCTCGTCCGGTGGCTCTCTAAGACGCCACACACTGAACTTCATTACAGCACTACATGTACAACGCGTACTACATGTAGTACAAGTTTTAATTTAATAGATCGCCGTTGCTACCGGTAGTTGCTGGTAGCTGCATGTACAGTACAGCTCAAATGTGTCAGACTTCTCGGGCAACTAATTTCGAAGTATATCTCACTTCGAAGTAATTACGTACAATAGCGAAAGTTTCAAAGCCACTCAGCTTGCACGTGCATTTTTTGGAGGATCAAGTTTGCACCGCAGGCGTTATCCCAAGCTTTGCTGCGAAATAATCCCCGAGGTGGCCAGGTGGCC
Source organism: Phytophthora europaea (assembly GCA_030463285.1). Taxonomy (NCBI): domain Eukaryota; phylum Oomycota; class Peronosporomycetes; order Peronosporales; family Peronosporaceae; genus Phytophthora; species Phytophthora europaea. The sequence continues at coordinate 914 of JAHQIV010000988.1, forward strand.
AACCTTTTCACCGTTTGAGCAGCTCACATGGGGTTACTCAATGCGCTTCAAAAAGATATGGACCACTTCACGTCGTATATGACCAGCACTACCAGCACTACCGGTATGACCAGCTCATCAGACAGCATAAAAGATGGACCCCCCCCCCAAGTAGCGCACCTGCAGGCGGATATATTGGAGATGCAGGCGACTTGCAGATATGGTGAATGCCCTCAAGTGGCATCATCACCCGCGCGAAAACAACAAGATGGTGTCGGAGCTGGTAGGAACGGCCATTTCAAGCCGACCCAGCAGTCAAACGACGACATTAAAGCGACAATGGACCTTAGTGACCAGTCACCTGGAAACAGACCTGACACTATGGACGGAAGCATTGGCAACAGAAAATGAGAACGCAGCACAAGAGGTGCTTGCAGCCGCTTGCCCGAGGGCGACCGGTAAGAAGCGGAGTAGGACGGGGCAGAAAAAGAAACTAGGAGTCGGGTAGGGACGAAGCCTAGAACAGACATAGGAATTCGTTAGCGAAAATAAGTGACATCAATGTATCTCACTGAAAAACAAACAACCTTTTCACCGTTCGCGGACTCGCTTGCCTTTGCTCGATTGAAATTCACGACCACTTCGTGATTCACTACCTAACCCCCCTTGGTGGCTGCAGCCGCCGTCCTAGCCAGCACCGATTCCATTGTCGCCTCTATAAACTCCGAAGAGGCCAGACTTGGAGCAGTGATTTCAGCGGAGACCCCACTCTTGATTCGCTAATTGCTGGCGCGGACAAATGTGGTTTGTATTGTGTTCGTGATCGTCTAGCCGTTGCCTAAGATTGCATGGCAGCATATATTAATACCGGTACATGTATTTTGAAGTACTATCGAGAATTTCGATTCGAGATTGGGTCAGTACCTAAGTACATAGGTAATATTTGTTTGGAGCCTGGCGCAGTTTTCTTTTTGTTTCGTTTCTTTATAAGAGTGTGTTCTTGTTTCCTTGGTGGAACCAACAAGCTGAGTTCACGCGTGAGCACATCAGATGTGCTCAGGGCCTGTTCCTCAGCGCGGATTTCCGCCACTTTGGCGGATTATGTACGTTTTAGCGGAGTACACAATCCGCTGTTGCGTTTGCGGAACACAAACACCAACCTTTTTGGCGGATTTCCGACGAATTCAATCCGCCCGAATTCGGGCGGATAACGGATTGGTTTGGCGGATTGAGAATGAGCATCTGTAAAAGTACATATTTATCCTTGCTGAGGCGTTTTGTTCCCGCGTGTGCGCCATCGGGGTCTCGTCGAAATCGACCGGGACTTCGTCACCGGCGCTGTCATCATGGTCAGCGTCTCCGCTCGCTTCCAACGTTCAGCACGTATCCTGCGTCGCTAAACAGGCGATGCCTGTAAGAATGAACTCATTCACCCCTTCCATACTAAAATCAAGTATAAATGTAGCCATGTTTCAGAAATTTGGCTCGGAAGTTAAAATAGGCGGTTCTAACATGGTCACCCGAGCATATATACAAATCCGGTCACGCGTGACTGTAAGCATTGGGGCCTCTCATTACAGATTATGGCACTCTATCTCTCGCATAACGATTATTGCTGGGGCACGAATGTCCGGTCGGTCGCTAGTGAAATGTGCTACAAATCTGAATTGATAGTGGTACCATACTTTAATTAAGTCAGAAATGATACAACTGGATCCCTTGGGATGGTGAATGACATCCGTCCCGCAGAATTTGCTTCGTATCTTAAAAATAAAGTTGCCAGTCGAGCTGACGTTTGATTGGCTTAAAACGTTTCAGCACGAGCTTTTCAACGATATACTGCAATGCGATAGGGTCAAAACAGCGGATTTAAACGGATCAGCTGAAAATTCCCGACCGACCGACTTTCCACCTTTTTACGCCCCCTTCTTACAGGCATCGCCTGTTAAATAGTATTTACCTACTCGTTCAAATGTTAACGGGATGCAGAGTTCTTTGAGTACACCCATCGCGGGCGGACCCAGGAAGTAGGTAGACGAGGTTTGTTGCACCGACTGGAGTCAGGTCGAGCAGAGCATAGAAAGCGACCGAAGTAGGAAGAACGGTGTAGCCAACTAACGTTAGGAGTACATTGCGGACTTCCTGGTGATGGAAAACTCAGACAACAAGCAACCGTGACAGACGTCTAGGTCATCATCAACAACGCCTTAAGTGCATACACTCTATTGTATTATATACATCCATTTACTTTATTTTAGAGTCCATTTCAGCGGATGGCGGATTCACGAAAGTAGTGTTCCTCATCCAGTTCAGCGGATTGATCAATCCGCTGAACGTTTTTTTATCGGATTGTCTAATCCGACGGATTGAAACAGCGGATCCGAGGAGCAGGCCCTCAGTTTCTGTGCTAACGAACTGCAGAACGATTTTTGTTTCTTGCTCTTTGATCCAAAGAAATTGTTTGGGGTTTTGCGTTCGTCTACATGTAAGGTGTCAAGATGAATGTCCAATGTCCACTAAAGCGCCCAGGTGGAAGATGCAGTACAGCTTGTGAATCCCTCTACCGGTATTACTTCTCTGTGGAATACATGCAATAGCTACGTGTTCTGCGGCCACTGACGCAAGCCGGCCTCAAAATCAGGTAGTAGTACAGTAGAAGAAGCTCTATTAACACTGCAATCGAAATTGAAGCCAATGCCATGTTACAACTTCATACAAGTAAAGTATAATAATAAGTGGCAAAACCACGATTAAGATTCAAGGGAAGATTTACCACCGCTCTATTACGGTAGTTAAATCGATTTAAGCTGCAGCATTAGCAGCTGCGGTGATTGCTGCCACTTGCTTCTTGTTGAACCATTTCTCGTAGTTGGACCAAAGTTTGTGCTTCGTGCTTCCAATGATCTCACTTGACTCCATGTTCTTGAAGAACTTTTCGTAGATCATCCCGGGGGTCTTTCCTTTCGCCTTCCAGAGCCTGAATCGCGCTTTTTCGACCAGCTTTCCCAAACCCGAGACAGCTCCTCTCTCCTCGTCCTCCTTGTCCTCGCCAGTGTGCGTGCTCCTCAGTAGGCGTTTGTTGGCGCTGTCGGTCTGCCCAGTAGTCAGCGAGCGAGTCAAGAGTGGGGTGTCATTCTCAGTCGCGGAGACGCATGCGAAGAGAAAAAGCACGGTCGCAAGCACGATGTAAACTCGCATGCTCGGTTCTTGGCAGTCGTGTCTTCGGCTACGCGTCTGAGCGGTGAGAGGCGGATTGAAAACTGACAGCGGTACATGTACTGTACTGTACATGTAGGTGTACCAGAGAGGAATGCTGAGTGTGACAATCTGAACGGTTAGGTATACAGACTACAGCGTGAGAGCGAGACGCCTGATATATCCAAGTTAGAAGGGTATTATACAATCACAGGTCTGCTCAAATCATTCTGCAATCACCTGTGACATTCAATATGAATCAAAGTATGAAGGTATCAAGTTTTACCCGTCTCGTTCTCTGTACATGTATTATGTTCTGCGGCAAAGCTCGAGATAACGGCAAGCGTGTCTTGAAACCATGTGGGTGGTGTCAAGCTCCTTGCTGAAGGCCCACCCGCAGTGCGGGCCGCACGCCTCGTGGCACCCCGATAAAAAGAGCGAAGAATTTCCAGCTTAGTCACTGAGATGGTGATAATTGCAATTTCACGGCGAAAATCAGTAGATGAGTATTAATAGCACAATTAGTACTATAATTGTTGGGTGTGATATCAAATTTCTATCGGACAGTACTATTTTCACTCTTGGGAACAAGATCAGGTGCCGATCTGGCCACCACCGTTGGGGGACTCATCGCTACCGTGACAGCAACCGAAGAATAGTGCTCTCGTCTCGGTGATTATAGGCTATGCGGCTGAAGAATGGTCAAGGTGACACCCCCTTGCACAATTTGTATTTAGAGGCCTGCCTCTCTCCCAGTCAGCGAATAAACAAAAACGTGGGACCCTTAGCATGCGTACGTCAGTCCTCAAGACGTTGTGTACAAGGTATATACCGTTTTTCACGAAGGCACTGTTGGAGGAAATAACTAAAGTAATTATCCATTTTTATTATACTCCTTAATGTATGTACAAACGTGCGGATGCCTCATCTTGGGCTGCAAACAAACTGTGGTTCCCCATCTCCTATGGTAGATAAAACTCTCTTCCCGTGGTTCGCCCAGCGTAGCTTGCCTAAGTTAAATATTGCATAGTCTAGCCTAATGATAGCGGTGGCTGCGCTCGGATGGGCGAGTCCTACGTTCTTGGTCTTCTGGGCTCAAAATCACAGGATAGCCTGCTGTAGGTGCCCATTACCGTCGAGTCTGTCCATATAGTCAAGTCTGGTGAGTCTCGCTTCACAGTGTAACGTGTCTGAGGTACCCTGCACGCCGGGTGGTCGATAGCCCAGCTCACCGTACTAGGCGAGAGCACGAACTCGTTCGCAGGCCCCAGGAGAAAGCTGCTGCCACCTGCGCCGGTACTCGTCACACTGGACGGGTACCTATTTATTTACTGTCCTTAATGCCCCAGCTCACGCCTGCCTACCGCTAGAACATTTCCGCTCCCGCCTGCTACGTCACTTGGAACACACAGGACCCTTACACCGCAACGCACGATTTGGAAGCACACTGACCTCCTCCGTACTCAGTCCTCGCAGCGTACAAACGCCAACTACTGCCCTGCTACTCCCGCCCTTCGCTAGCCGACAGTGCTGCAAATTCTGGACTGCGCTCCTTTGCAGCTTCTGGCCTGCTCCACTCATCGGCCGCCAGATCCTTGCTGCCACACGTCGTCCTGGCGCGATATTTTGACAGGCGACCCTCTACACGTCTCTTCGTCAGCTGCTCGTGGAACGCTCGTTTCGGTCCGCGGCTGACCGCTGCCTGACGCCTCGATCTGCGACTCAGCGGTTGTTCCGCACACATTCGTACCACTTGCTGCCTTTGGCCTCTGTGCCGCGAACTTATTACACGACTTCCTCACATGGGTCTTCCACGACCCTTCCGGCGTGGAGTAATTGATCATACTTCGCGGTGGACACCCACCGCTGCTCTGACAGCTCACTGCTTCGACGACCACCAACCGGGGACTGCAATTTGTACTCCATAATGTGGTGAGGTGCGGGCAACTTCCCAGCGTCCAGAACAAACCTTGATCAAACTTGAATCGTCAAACTTCAGGCCTAAGCTCGGAGAGGCTCAGAGTCTTAGAGTCTCAGCTGGAAGATCTCAGCTGGACTCGACGAAGACTCGGCCGAGACCTCCAAGCTCGAACCCTTGGTCCGACGCCCGGGTTTTCTTCAATATAGACACGATACTCCACAATACACTCCACACACAACTTGACTGCTTCCTCCAAGACCACAGACCTGGTCTTCCTTGCTTCTTCACTTCCTCCGAGCGGCTCCAGCTGAGAGCAGTGTACACAGGTCTTCACTCGCCCCCCAGACCTAGTGTGGCTCCGCGAATTGGCTGGGGTTGAGCCTGTCTTAATCCAGGGTTCTCACCTCTGCACCCTGGGACTTCCGCGCACCACGTCTTGACGTAGACGAAACGGCTGAGCTGAGAACCACTCTCCCAGGCTTAGCGCCACACGAAATCCACCCAACAGCTCTGAGAACCACTATCCCAGGCGCTACTCTGCCTAAACCTCAGAGTAGATCACCTTCTGCCCAAAAATGTGAAATACATGCTGGGTACAACCGCCTACTTCGGCCTGCTGACGCGTAACGAAATGACATAGCCAAATAGGCACCCCCTCACACCGAGGCACACCCAAATAGTCTATACGGGGCTTGAGTTTTGTTGGAGTCTCCTCACACCCTTTTCCATAAGTACACACTTACTCTTGCGGCCTTCGGGGCAAATTCGATTATGATTAATACTTTATACATGCCAACAAAGATCTATCAAGGGGGGTTCAGCGTCGTTCGGAGAGCACCCAAACAAAGGTGAAAAGATCGCCTTGCGAGCTGCCTGCAAGCCAACAGCGAGCAGCGCTTCAACATGAATCTAGCCAATGACTGGCCGAGCTCGGATGAGTCCAGTGGCGTCAGGCGATGGCTCAGTGATGATTCAGTGATGAGTGGCGGATCCCAGGTCTCCCATTGGCTGGCCGAGGTAAGCAATCAGGGTGCGTCGGATTGTGCCACGGCTGATTTATGTCAGTCATCCTTTGATGACGCGACCGTCCAGCGTGCGACAACCTTTCGGACATCCATCGGCGACTAGCCAAGACCCCCGGGACCCAGACAAGATCCACACTGAGACCTCCGAAAACAGTGTCCACCAGCGTCCGCTTCCGCTGAGACCTCCGACTGTCCGCTGAGACTCGAGATGACTTGCTGAGCTCGCGTGCACAAGTCTGCGATATCTGAGCTCCATCGCGACCAATCCAGACGTTCTTCGCTGAGACTCACCATCTTCAGGACCATGACTTCTGAGCTCAGTGAATCACTGCTGATGTTGTTCGAGCTCAGCCACACTTGACCTGGGCACTTCGAGCTGAGCGCGGATGTTATCGGCATCGCTACTCCTGAGCTCGGTGAACGCCCATCGAAGCAGGACGAGCTCAGCCATGCGTGACTCGTGGACTTTCAGGGTCCATCAGGCCCGAGGTATCTCCACTCGGACTCCATTGCTCTCAGCGTGATCCAGCGGAGCCATCTTCAGCACAGTTTAGCCACTTCATACACAGCTCCAAATATCTGTACCACGCGGTCAGAGACCACTCACGTGGGCTCAGAAGGTAGCCATCGGCTCTGAGCTGCGCCCCCATATTTCAACTGACAGCAGAGTACATACTTCCGAGCCAGTTGAGGTCAGCATAACCATCGCTGGGGTCAGCCACTGTTCAGCCAATCACAGCTGTCTTCCGGCTGAGAGTGGTCACTGGCAGATGCCTGATGGGTTCTCCGAAACATCTGAGCGGAATCTCGTCACAACCGTCCCTTATGAGGACTGAGTCCAAAGAGATCAATCACGAGTCGGGCTTGGCACTCATAACCAAACATGCCAGTGCTCGCCTCGTTCCGGTCTCGTCGGATCTTGCCGAATTTGTGGTCCGTAATATTAGACTATTCGACAATTTCCAACGCCGAGCGCGCACGACACCTTCAGCTTCTCCGTACCGTTCAGGACGCGATGGCCGACAATTCCGCGGCCGACCTACCGCCCCCACTTCGTACTCGGGTGGAGGCGACGCTGATGCGGGGCAGCAGGACACCTCTGCGGCTCCTGCTGCGCCCGCCTTCACGCCAGAAACTTCTGGCGCCTATTCCGGCGCCTCGCATGGCGATACCCAAGCTTCGGCGGTGGCAGGCGACTCCACGCCCCATGTTTCCGCTCCTGCATCGCCTCTAAGGGCCTCTTCTGCTCCTGTTGGCGTGCCTGTGACTACCTGCGAGCTGCCGGCGGCCACCAGTACGCCACTGGCGGTTCCTGGGACATTGCAGGTGCCCACGAGCACTTTCCTGCAACGATCATCGGGCTTCCGGCATCGATGGATGACGCGAGACAACTGGAGATTTTTCGGAGGCACCAGCTCGCAGCACATTTTGGGTGGACACGCAGTGATTCGGAATGGTACAAGCGTGAAACTCGAAGACACTGACTGGTTGAAGATCGCGAGGACGGATGCTCGGAACACGTATCGGCTCACAGGCACGGAGGCGCCCCACCCGAAGCGGGCCCGCCTCGGGATGGAGTCATAGCGCCCTGTCCGGCCGCCGAATTCCTTTACGGCAGGTACCCATTCGAAGGGGCCAAACGCTCCCGGTGAACGTATCCCGGAGAGTAGCCTTCCTTGACGAGCCGAGTCATCATTCAAGTGCCCCAAGATCTGATGAACCTGAGAGATGTCCCCACAGCCTGAAGAACAACCGTTGCCATGAAGACTGCTGAGTTTCAAGTCCCCAATGTCGTGAAGCACTCGAATTACGATGGATTGTGGAGTGTGACTTGGACGACGAGCACGAGATGAAGTCCAGGCTCATTACTTCCTGTACATCCTGAATGACAATTGTGCACTCCGAGTGGTGACCGTAGAGTGACCCGATGCCAGTCCGGATGAAGGACGGCTCGGATGACCGATGTGCCCAAGTACACCCCGACCAATGAGAGATGATCCAGGAACGTGCCAAGTCAGCCGCTCGTGCAGACCTGAGGCCAGTGGCGGACAGTGCCACGCCTAAGCACGATATCTTCAAGATCGACCAATCAGACTCCGACAGCTCGCCAGATCACGAAGTGTGACTGCCAAGATCTTCGCTATCGCCTGATGTGTGAGCGGCTCTCCCGAGTTCAACGTGACGCCCGAGTATAGTGAAACTCAGTCATCCGAGAAGAGTGCGTGCGATTCAAGCAGAGGAGACCGCCATAAGTCCAGATACCAGGAACGAAAGAAAGAAATGATAACCAAGAGAGAGAAAGAGATATATATGAGATAACCAGAGTTTGTTTTGCGTCCTCAAGTGGACTTCGTGTTTGCTTTAGTGGTTTCGAAGACGTATATTCGCCGAGGACGACGACGCCAAGGAGAGGCTACCAAAAGGAGGATCCGGAAGGAAGGTCCGAGGAGCTCTGCGTACACCAACGGGCATTCAAGGCCGCGCAACCGCGCAAGGAACTCTCACTACACGCTCAAATCAAATTAGGTACCCAAAAAGGCTGCTTTCGGGTTGGTCTACCTATATCATAGTACTAGTTGTGGGTGGATACTCGAACGAGGACCCCTGCATTTCATATTCTTCTGCAGTTTCGGGAGGTTGTAGCAATCACCCCCTGGGATTCAAGCTCGATTGCTTGTGTTAAGATTGCATTTGTTGTTTCCCTCGTTCATTCGAGGGTGGTGCGCGTTGGGCAGCTCGGATTTCCCTGTATCCGAGTTGTAACCTAGGCTGACAGGCTGCATATTGTGTGTACAAAACTCTGTATTGTTATTGGTTATTTTGGGATTGGTTATTTGGAGCAAGGCCTTTGCTCGTAAGCTTGCCTCCAGTCGGAATCTCCCAGTTGAGAGGAACTTGGAAGTTCTCTGTATTTCTGTATCTAATTGATTGTTACATTTCCGGTTGAAAGACGGTCCGCCAAAGACAAACGACACCTATAGGGATTGCACAAGGTTACACGCCGACTCGAGTCATTCTATTGTGTGTTTTGAGTTTCTCGGGGCTGGTCCAACTTGGAATACCAGTTCTCCTACCCTGGACGCACTATACATTCTGGACGGTAAAAGTGTTCAACCGCTTCGTCTCATGACTCTGTCGGCGGACGCACTGCAGGCGGCGTCCATGCTCGTGAGGCAACTTCAAACGGCTTCATCGGGGGGAAGCGCGCGCCAGGATTCTTCATTCCTCCGCCCGACGTCTCCTCCAGCTGTCCAACCTGCGCCTAATGCCGCTACCGCGTCTACCATGACGTTACCCGCTACCCTCCGCGACCTTCACCGGAGTAGCACTTTTGCCGGCACAACTGACGGTCTGTCGCGAGTAATCCCCCTCCCGCAGCTCAGCGATGCCGAGCTACGACGACTGAGCTCGCTGGCAGGAGGCGACGCCACTGCTGAGGTGCTCCGTCCTGGATCCCATCGGTTGGTGAACCCTTCAGACTTCCGAGTTCGCGTGGCGATAGAGCGTGAGGTCTTAGCTCTCGCTCAGATCTATGAAGTGGATGAGTTGGCTTTGCGGGCCGTGAACACCGTTCGGTATCTGCAGGTCTCCGTTCAGCGAGTCTTGGCGCTTGAGCGGGGAGGTTCGGCCCAAAACGATTCGGCTCAGATCGCGCAATTGATGCTCAGCTTGTAGCTACTCTCGCTTCTCGGAAAGCTGAGTTCGAAGCCAACGTGGCTGCGCTAGAAGCTGCTCAAGCTGAGACTATGTTGAGCACACCCGCGCCTGCTCCTGTTCCGGCTTCAGTTCTTCCTCCACTGGGTAGCTCCAAGCCGAGATCGACGCTCTTTGGGCGGCTGCTGGGCTCCTCAGGTGTAAGAAGTCCGACTTGCAAGACCAATTTTTAGCATCGACTCACGAAGTGGACCGATTGCAAGGGACTCAGGATTTACGCGACAAACGTATTGCTGAGCTCGAGGCTGAACTCGCTGGGGTCCGGAAGTTATCCGCTGCAGCGTTGATGGACTTCCTGGCGGGGAACACTAACCTCAGTGGTCACTGGAAGCGGTTGCTCGAATTACTTCGGCATTACCTGGAGAGCCAACCCGTTCCGACTCAGTTCCGGACATCGCTCCAAGTCTCGGCTCGAGATGAGGATTCTGACGACTGCGGGTCATACGTACAACGAAAGGGCAAGGCTGCGGCTCCCAGACACCCTCAGCGAGTAGCGGTCCGACTCAGTCACCCAAGCCCAGGACGCCGCTCACTCCTCCTAGCGGTCAACCCCCGAGACCAGCTACGACTGAAAAATCTAGTCGCAAGATGCCCAGACTGTCTCTGTCAGGTACTCCATCACCAAAGGGGACCAAGAAGTCTAGTCGTTCGGCAAGTCAATGCACTGCCTTAGAAGACCAGGCGACGATCGACTTGACGCATTCTTCGACCCGTACTCCAAGCCCCACTCGAGTGATGTTGTACGCGGATCGGCTGAAACTGGCTCAGCGTCCGCGGAGGTTCATACCGGATAAAGCTCGGGCTTTGAAGAATTTCCCATCTCGCGTCTCCGAAGCCAAGGCCATGAGTGCAGTCCCCAACCAGTTCCTCTGGGATCACGTTCGTGCGGACGTCCGTGCGCTCATGCTCAACGGGGTTCAATTCTGAGATGCTGTGGCTGAAGTTCGCAAGAACCAAATGCTGCACGACCAAGTCGGCAAATTAGCGCTGACCGAGATGCTGATCTCAGCTATCTACTGGGAAGCTTTGGACCGGACTCCGTGGACTTCGTTCGTCCCAGACCATTATTACGAAGCAGCTCTGAAGAGGGTCCTGGACCCTGTCTTCGACAGAGTTCCTGAGGGCTGGAACCCTCTACCGATTGATCCAAGCCCAAAGTCACCTTCAAGCTACGATGGGTCGCCTTTTCAGCCCAGCTCATGTGACGAAGAAGACGACGACCCCAAGACGGATAAGACCTTTCGCAGCAAAGCCGCTAAAGGTTCTAGCTGTGGCAAAGTCGGTGACAACTTTTTGCCGCCCAGGGGTATAGTGCTCGCGCTACCCTTTTATGGACCCGCCCCCCTTCCGAAAGTTAGACTTCCGGAGGGCGAACAGGCGGGTACCTCCGAACGAGTGACCTCACTCGGAGTGGCGTGCGTACCTTGCGTAACCCCCTTCTACGGCTGTTTGTCTTCGGCGGACCGGATTCCACCTAGTGAGTTCTTAATACAGATATAGAAAATATAAGCGTACTGAGCGCAGACGAATACCTCCGAATGTTGCTCGTACGGTTAGTAAGAAGCAGTGACCTACTAACCAGATCCTCTCCCAGAGTTAAGATAACCAATCTCAAAATACAGACTACAACACACACAACTATCCGTCACTTATTCTTTTGGACCCTCGGGCGGTGGGTCACACTCCAGTACAACTGGGTTCACCGCTTGGAGATACTGGTCAATCCCCAAACGTCCCCTTTTCCTTTTGACTTACGCACCACCTCCGGTTGGAGGAAAATATACAGACCAATACTGTAGCGGGGCTACACATTCGGTTTACCTCCACCTTAGTGCAACATGCACTAATGAATACATTCGGGTAGACCACATCACACTGTGGTCACCATTCATATTAGGAAGCAATTCTATTGGTGGAAAGCAGCATCTTTGCACCAATAAGAGTCATGCATTAGGCCAGAGATTCTGCCAACGAGTGGTTGGCAGAACTTCTCTTTATAGATATCAGTTTTAAGAGGAAACCACAGTTAACATTCAATTCAGTTCTCATTTTATACCAAAGCTATCGCTTAGTCCCTTTATCTAGGTTTAACTATACTTGTGGACGCAAGTATAC
>JAHQIV010000989.1:0-14553 GCA_030463285.1 Phytophthora europaea
CTGCCGCGCCTCGTCTATGATTAACGATGTCGCCCACCCCTCTGTGTGGAATCACTGGAATAGTCGTGCGTTCCTACTATTTTCTGATGGAGATCGAGTTACTGTAGGGAGATCGAGGTGATATAGCACCGACTTCTGATCGGGGTTTTCGGTAGGGATGACGCATCATACCGGGCCTCGTGAGCTCCTCGTTTGCACCGCCAATTTCGCTTCGCTCATGGCGTCGGTAAATAGATATAACCTCCTTGTAAGGGTAACTACTCCGGCCCACGCGCCGACCATTGCAGACCTTCGCTTCGCTTCGGTTGCAAACGGTCTCTCTGAGGCCTCATTTATACTTGCATTTATTTAATAATTATAACTCGTTTTGGACCTGCTATGACACCTCGATCTCCATAGAATTTCCCGCTCTCGCCCTTCCTCACTCACCCTGCTCAGCTACGTACATGTACCACCGTGGAAACGGGTATCAGGTTAAACGTAGCGTCGCGACTGATTCCATCGTGCGGGTGGTATCCGGATGCGTACGTACCGCGCCCTAAGTCTACGTCTACGATAGAGTCGGAAGCTTTGAAGCTGACGGGGTCTGGATGGACAGGACCAGTTGCTGATAAAAGTGCACAATTGTTTTGGCCTGCCAAGTCACAGAGGAAAGAAGGGAGGACCATGAAGTTCACACTGCCAGAAAACGCCTTCCCCGATGTGGACCTGTCCAAAGAGCACCAAGATGCGTTGATCGAAGAAGCCGAGAAACTGGTGCGCGAGACGCTCGCAGCGAACGAAGCATTCCTAGCTGACGGAGCTAAATTTCGAGACCCGAAATGGAGACTAGTACGCGCAAAAGACGGATTGAATGTGTACCACCGACCGCGATCGCGGCCCAAAATCTCCCGGAGCCTGCGACTGCCTCGGAAAGAGACGTTTTCACCCGTCCTGCTAAGTCAATCTCAGGCTACAGACCCCTGGGCGGCTAGCCAGCACGACGAGGCGTCAGTGTCTTCGTCATCTACACAGGAGATGGTGAGGCTTCCTGCAGGTTTTGAGACGATTCTTCACGGCACAGTCGATGGGGTTCTGGACGATGCCATGTATGGGACTTTTGCCGCCACCGATCAGGCCTGGATGTGGCGTAGCTCCCATATCAAGGACCACCTCGACGACGCGCGAGTGCTGGCTACTATTAGAGGTCCCACTCGCGAGGACCCCTTCCGTTTCCTGGGTATCAAGTGGTTCGTTAAAGAGTGCCCCGCTGTACTTACAGGTCTCGTGCAACAGCGTGACTATCTTATTGTGGAGGCCACGGGGCTCACGCGAGACTCAAAGGGTAAAAGAGTCGGCTATTACCTGATGCACTCCATTTCTCTACCTCGGATCTTCCCAGAGCTCACGGAGTTGGGTCTTCTTCGTGGAGATTTGAGTCTATGCTTCATCGACCGCCAGCTTGGCCACAACAAAGTGGAGAAATACTGCCGCAGTTTCAGCAATCCCCGGGGCAAAATTCCTGATCGGGTGGCTGTTGCGGTCACAGCGGACTCGCTCATCTGCGCTGCGAGTGTTATCGACTACGCGTACATAAAAAAACTCACGTGGCTCATGAAGGAAAAAGGAGAGGAAATAGCAGGTCGCTATCGCCGCCCAAGTGGCGAGTCTCGACCCAAATGCTGCGAAACCTGCAGAAAAAGCTTCACCAAGTTTGCGCTACCCGGCATGTGGTCGGGCGTCGCTTGTCAGATCTGTCGTCGTGTGGTTTGCGGACGGTGCAATGTGATGAAGAAGATGACGGTGGACGTATCGGAAACTGGGGCAGTGAAGCAGTGCGCTCTGCGCTTCTGCCTGGAATGCATCCGTGAAGCGAAGGAAAAGTCGGTTTGGGAAATGGTTCTAACTGGGGTCGAAACTTCGTCGGAGACGTCGTCTGCGTCTAGTTCATCGCGGTCGGGACGTTATCGATGAGAGGAGTGACACTCCTAACGAAATATATGAAGAAGTTGATATCTTAAAAGTGCAGTATTGTTTGGAATAGCTAGCTGCTCAGATCAAAGTGATATCGCGTATAATGCAGCCACTCTCATATTCCATTTACCTGACCAACATATTTCTTTTTCTACGTGTACATACATGCATATACATACACTAATCAACTTGCCGAGCAACTATCACTTCGTTGCTATCCAGGATGGTGTTGACCTATTTTCGCATAGCTTTCTTCGCGAGTCTCTTCATCCCGAGCTGGGAGTCGACGAACACCTTGACGAAGTTTCGACTCCACTCAGCGCCAATTTCCACACAGACTTCTCCTTCGCTTCGAGCAAACACCCCACACAAAACCGAAGAGGGCACTTCTTCACTGAACCAGTGCTGGACACGTCCACGGTCATCTTCTTGACCAGACTGCACTTCCCACACACTACGCGGCGGCAAATATGACACGGGGCTCCTGAGGCCGCACCAGTCAGCGCAAACTTGGTGAAGCTCTTGCAGCAGTTGCTACAACGAGTAGGTCGAGGGGTTCTATCCTCGCGTTGCTGTGAGACCCCCTTGTGTTTCATGAGCCACGTGAGCTTCTTGATGTAGGCGTAGTCTACGACTCCGACAGCGCAGATCAGCGCCTCGGACGCAATAGCAACAGATACTCGGTCCAGCATCGCACCGCAGGGATCACTGAAGCCACGACAATACAACTCAACTTGACCAGGGCCGCTTTGGCGATCGATAAAGCACAAACTCACGTTACCCCGGACAATGCCCATATCTGAGAGTACTGGAACTTCCGGCAGCGACACCGAGTGCATGAGGAAGTAGCCAACAGTTTCACCTCTCGAGTCGCGCGTGAGCCCCGTGGCCTCCATGATGAGGAAATCTCTCTGCTGGACAATCCCAGACAGCACCGACGGGTGTTCCTTAGCGAACCACTTGATCCCGAGGAACCGGAAGGGGTCATTCTGCGTTGGTCCTCGGATAGTCGCAAGGATGCGGGCATCGTCGAGGCGATCGTTGACGTGCGAGCTGCGCCACATCCAAGCTTGATTCGAGGAGGCGAAGGTGCCAAACATGCAGTCGGCCAGACTCCCATCCACCGTCCCATGCAAAACCAACAGAGACACCCCCGGACGCTTCAGCTTGTCCTGAATACTGTTGCCAGTTGGCGAGGCCTCCCCATCCGTCCAGCGCGTGTCGCTACCCGCTCGACCTCGACGTCTGAAGGACCAAGACGAACTTTTGCTTTGGGGAGACGATGGCATCGGACCTTTATCCGGCTTTGGTCGTCGTTGACGATACACACTCAGTCCTTCCTTCGCGCGCAGGAGCTTCCACCTCGAATCTTGAAATGTTGCTCCACAGGCCAGAAATTCTTCGTTTGCGGCGATCGTCTCCCGCACAACGGTTGCTGCTTCTTCGATCAACGCAGCTTGTTTCTCCTTGGATAAATTCACAGCGGGGAATGTATCCTCAGGCAGTGTGAACTTCATAAGTTTTTCCTTGTTTGGCACGAACTTATATCAACTTGAGCGTCAAAGTGATACTGCAGTTCTCTCCCTGTCGAACACGTGACAACCATCCGTACACGATTAGTCACAGCATTTTGCTTATCTTGGATGGCAAAGATCCGTTAGCGTTTACCGCTACCCGCATCGGAAGCGCTGTGTGTCTCTAGATACATAGCATGCATTTCCGTATTGTTTCTCAGGCAAACACTTGCAGCCATGCTTGTCATTCCACGTCTATCCAGAGGACCCAACAGGCACTAGAACCTCCGTTCGGCAAAACCACTTGGTTCAAGAAGCACGAGGTTTAACAGAGCCCTGACTCATAGGGCTTCTTAGGATGTCTGTCTTCGAGACAGTGTCTTGGTTCCCACGGCAAGAAAAGAGCTCGCGGAAATGGCCCACGAGGTAGTTGAATACTACTGTGTACAATGTAACGTACAGCATCCACAGTCCACTGCAACCCTGCAATCACTTGACGGTTTGTGTGTTGACACTGTCAACTTGACAGTGTGTAACACGTCAAGCACTGAGATTTGTTTTAGATGGTGATACATGTAATTGCAGTTTTCTGGCGCAGTCTGATGTGACATCAAGCTTAATAAAGGACAGTACTATTTCACTCCTGGGTCCTTGAAACTGCGAAATGGGCAAGAATTTTAATACAATTGTTGTAGTGCAATAAGCTAATTGCGTACTCGGGATCACGGTACTGAACGAGCCCGCTGCGTTTCAACTGCGAGGGAGCATGACCACAGCATTCTTAATCCACATGACCTTCCGCTAAACAAATAATTAGTACTGGGAGATTCACAGTCAACAATTACTTATCCAGTGGAATCAAATTTGCGTCTCGTTGGTCGATAAAGGGTCGTTTCGTCCAAGCTGCTCGAGTTGCAAGCTCGAAGTAGCATAGTTTAGCTAGAAATCCATTGAAGACAGTTCCTTGACGATTCCCTCTTAGTATTTTTACGGGTAACGCATTCCCTCTTATCTCTCTCTAGTGCGACACTTTTAAATGGATACAACTAACACTCGCACGCCGTAGTACTATGCCTTCTTTATTGTGAAAATCATCTCGTCCGCCGCAATTCAACTCGATTTACCGCAGCCCATCATGCAAACTCAAGCTAGTAACACTTGATTTTGAACGGTGTTTCTTTATAGAAATTGCAGTAGAAAACCTAAATTTCAGCATACCAAATGCTCTGAAGTGTTTAACAAGTTCCGTGCTAGAAACCCAGCAACTTGTATAATACTACGTAGTACTTGATACGCCCCCTTATTCCGAGCTGGTAGTCGACGAGCACCCGGAAGAAGTTTCGACCCCGCTCAGAGCCAACTCCCACACAGACTTCTCCTTCGCTTCAAGCAGACACCCCAGGCAAAAACGGAGAGCGCACTGCTTCACCGAGCCAGTGCTGGACACGTCCACAGTCATCTTCTTCACTACGCTGCATTTCCCACACACCACGCGACGGCAAATATGGCAGGGGATGCCCGATCCCGCACTTGTCAGCGAAAACTTGGCGAAGCTCTTGTCACAAGTCTCACAGCGAGTAGGCCGAGGAAAGCCCCCAGACTCCGATTGTTTCGATACACTCTTGTGCTTCATGAGCCACATGAGCTTCTTGATGTACGCGTAGTCGATGACCCCCGCGGCGGAGATCAGCGAGTCTGCAGTGATTGCAACATTCACTCGATCGATCATCTCACCAGCGGGATCACTAAAGCCTCGGCAGTAAATCTCGACTTTGCCGGGGCCGTTTTGTCGGTCGATGAAGCACAAGCTCAATTGTCCGCGGACAATGCCCAAATCTGAGAGCTCCGGAACTTCCGGTAGTGAGACCGAGTGCAGAAGATAGTAGCCGACTGTATCGCCTCTGGAATCGCGCGTGAGCCCAGTCGCTTCCAGCATGAGGTAATCTCGTTGCTGGACGATGCCAGACAACACGGCTGGGATCTCCTTAGCGAACCACTTGATGCCAAGGAACCGGAAAGGATCTTTCCTAGTCGGTCCTCGGATAGTCGCTAGAATGCGGGCGTCGTCGAGACGGTCGTTCAGATGGGAACTCCGCCACATCCAGGCTTGGTTTGTAGGTGCGAACGTGCCATACATGCAGTCGGCCAGGGTCCCTTCAACCGAGCCGTGCAGAACCATTAAGGACACGTTCGGGCCCCTCATCCTGTCCTGAATGCTGTTCCCGGTGACCGCAGTTAGTGAGGCTTCCTCGTCAGTGGTCATTGCCCAATGCATGTCACTTGCCGTGCGGCCACGACGCTTGAAGGACAAAGACGAACTCTGGCTTTGGGGAGTTGACGGTCTTTGAACTTTGGTCGATGCCCTGGTAGACCGGTTCGCCGATCGTCGTTGGCGATACACACGCAGGCCTTCCTTCGCGCGCACGAGCTTCCACCTCGGATCTTGAAAAGTAGCCCCGCCCGCAACAAACTCTTCGTTCGCTGCGATCGTCTGGCGTACGACGGTCTCCGCTTCCTCGATTAACGCAGCTTGCTTCTCCCTGGACAAATTCACAGGCAGGAAAGTTTCTTCAGGCAGCGTGAACTTCATCACCTCTCCCGGGTTTGACACGAACTTGTAACTTGAGCGTCAAAACGATTGTGCCGTATCCACATCAACTTTAGAAACCACCGATGGACCAGCCTTCTATCTACATGTATTCAGCAGGCTTCAAAGCTTGTATTCTATCTCGCTCTTACCGTGCTCGTGAACCATTCGTGTAAGCGATTCATGCAGTCCCCAGAAATGCACGTGGTATCGGCTAGAGAGCCACTGGGGGCTTCGGGAAAACCACTTGCTTTAAGCAGCAAATGGTTTACTAGAAGTCCTGGGTTGTAGCGCTAGGGTAACTCGACAGTTGGTGCTTCATTTCTCACGAAGCATTTGTGGGGTGCCTGTTCAAGGCTTTGATAAGTACATGTACCGTAGCAGTGCTCACAAGTTGTGAACACGGCAAAAGCGCGATGTGCTTTATCTAACCCTATCCGGATACATGAACACGATCACTTGGCGGCATTGCAATTAAGCGGAATTATCATGAGCGGATGTATCCAGTAGATACTATCTTGTATTCTGTAGCGTAACTCGCGTATACGTGGTACAGTACCTTGCTCGAGTTGCAGCGCTAGGGACCCCACAGTTGTTGTTTTACAAATTGAAATGATTTCCTCTCTTCCAAAAGCTCGGAAACGTAAACTTACATTACATGTATTTCGAATTCATAGCGATTGCAGTTTTGTTTTGCTGACACATATATACCAGGCCAGCGTAAACAGGTACGCGAGTCCCTAGAGAACACTAGTTGGAAATCTGCAACCCCACAACCAACTGACTGCCACTACATACTTTATCCCAGCTACAGCACACATCCTCCATTTGCGTGTCTTTAATTTGCATTTGAATCAAGCACCTTGACTGAGATGATAAATCAAAATGTACTATCCGATACGTCCCCATCCAGATATTTGAATGGACAGTCAACAGAAGAAAGAAGACGATCAAAACTGTAACTATGAACGGCTCATCTCATTTGCAGCTTCTACAAGAGAAATAAGTTCCCTTAACTGCATCTACAAAGGCTGTGCTCTAACAGCTTATCATCTTCAGGCCGCGATAGCAGCTCTAAAGTTGCTTCCTATCTTAGTTAACCCCTACTGGGCTAAATACCAAGAAACTAATTGTATCATGAAGTTGCTTGGTTGGCTCAATCACATATTTGACCTATACGGGAGGCAAGCGTCCCGAATCGGAGACTGACGAGCCCTCGGATGAAGTTTCGACCCCACTCAGCACCACTTCCCACACGGACTGCTCCTTCGCTTTGAGCAGACACTCGAGACAAAAGCGGAGAGCACACCGCTGCACCGAGCCAGTGTCGGACACGTCCACGGTCATCTTCTTGACCACACTGCACTTCCCGCACATCATGCGGTTGCAGAGGTGGCACGGCGCGCCCGGGCCCACACCAGCCAACGCAAACTTGGTGAAGGTTTTGGTGCAAGCCTCACAGCGAGTAGACCGAGAGGCTCTATCCTCGTGTCCAGCCCCGTGTTGCTGCAAGACGCCCTTTTGCTTCATGAGCCACGTGAGCTTCTTGATGTACGCGTAGTCGATCACCCCCGCGGCAGAGAGGATTGAGTCTGCGAAAATGGAAATGTTCACTCGATCGATCATATCACCCGCGGGGTCGCTGAAGGACCGGCAGTACAGCTCGACTTTGCCTGGGCCGCCCTGTCGGTCGATGAAGCACAAGCTCAACTGCCCACGGATAATGCCCTTGTCGGAGAATTCAGGGAACCCCGGCAGCGGGACCGAGTGCAAGATGTAGTAGCCGATGGTATCGCCCCTCGAGTCCTGGGTGAGTCCGCTAGCCTCCAGAAGGATGTAATCTCGTTGCTGGACGAAGCCGGACAGCACCGCCGGTATCTCCTTGGCGAACCACTTGATGTTGAGGAACTGGAACGGGTCTTTCTTGGTCGGTCGTCTGATGTTGGCCAGGATGCGTGCATCGTCAAAATGGTCCTTGATGTGCGAGCTGCGCCAAATCCAAGCTTGGTTTGTGGGCACAAAAGTGCCCAACATGCAGTCGCCAAGACTTCCGTCGACCGTGCCGAAGAGAACCAGCATGGACACTCCGGGGCGCTTCATCTTCTCCTGAATAGTGTTCCCAGCGACGCCAGAAAGCGAGGTCTCTCCTTCACTGCTCGACCAAGGAGTGTCGCTGCCTCGACGCTTGAAAGACCAAGACGAATTGCTGCTGTGGTGCGGCGATGGTCTGTTAGCTTTCGTCGACTCCTTGGACGACCGACGTTCGCAGTACACGTTCAGACCTTCTTTCGCGCGCACGAGCTTCCATTTCGGGTCTCGGAATGTCGCTCCTCCGGCCAGGAACTCTTCGTTTGCTGCGACCGTCTCGCGCACAACGGTCTCTGCTTCCTCGATGAATGCGGCTTGCTGCTCCTTGGTCAAACTCACAGCGGGGAGTGCATCCTTAGGCAGCGTGAACTTCATGGCGTTCTTCCTCTTTGTCACGAACTGAGCGCCAATTCGATTGTGTCTCTCCACGTCTACGGACAACGGCACACGTTGGTTGGCGCCAGTTGTTAGAGCTTGGGGCCGATCCATAACAAGGGCACACGCTGTCTGTGATTTGACTCAACAAGAGCTTTGCTTCGTTGCCTAGCATCCAACGCATGATCTCTACCCGTTTCGACACTGCACCATTGCAATGCACGAACAACGCTCACCTGCTGGATGTATTGTACTTTATTACGTAGTAAAGCTGGGATGGGACTACAGTATAGTACTAATCTGTAGGAAACCCACGAAAAGCGGCCCGAAACATATAATACATGTAGCCTGGCGTGGATTGTGCTCCACCTTGCTGCTCCAATATCGGTAGACCCATTGCTGGGGCGATTCAATGGAGCGAGTCTGCTGCAGCTTTGATGGAGGGTAAAGGCTCGATAGCAGTACCCTTTCCCTTTTCTAAGCTCAGGAATAAAGAGTGGGTCTCAAAACTATGGTCTGCATTTGGTTTGTCCTCTGTCGAAACAATAAAAATGATATCCAGGTAAAAACTATCTGATCTATTATCAGCTTACGGTTGTGCATAACAGACGTGAAACCTTTAATAATACATTCATCGTGCACCGTGCATACTCTCTATTGAAGCACAGAATCTAGCATTTTCGTCTATCCAAGCGCCAGCCTCTTCAGCAGAACCACATGATTCTAGCATACCGCTGAGAAACTTTGTCACACGACCAGCTAATTCCCTCTTAGATGTAGTTAGAACAGTTTAGGGAGGTACAGAAAACATATACATTATTTTAATAATAATAAAATATTATTTCTTAGCGGAGCAACGCCTTTTAGAAGCCCTAAATTAGGGCTGTCATACTTCAATACAAAAGAATATTTCAATCGCTCTGGCCTATTGAAATATTCTTTTGTATTGAAGTTAAAGTTGCTAGAAATAGATTATTGTGGCGATTTTTGATATTTCTACTTGGTGTTTGTATGTATCTGCTCTTGACACATACTTAAGTAATAAATAATTAATAGGACAAAATTATATCGTTGCCGGCTGAAAATCAGCTACTTACTGGGAGATATTGTATTGGACTCCAATATAATAATAATTTCAGAAGGCCTGGTTTACTAGCATGCGTGTGAGCCGTCAGAAGTCCCGCATGCGATTCGCTTTCGCAACTCGCACAATGCTCGTAGACAACATCGACAGATTTTGCCGTCGTCCACCTCTGTTAGGGCGACGCACGCCCAGCCCCTAGTGACCCATTCCACGTCTTCCTGACAAACGCTCACCTCACGACTGAGCCAGTAGGCGTTGAAGTCGGTAACCATCATATTGACACCTTGCCATCTCCGAGTTCCCACTGAGCAGCACGTGCTATATAGAAACATACAGCGTGCGTGTAGGGCCTGGAATGTTGTGCACCATCACGCGCCATTCTGGGTCTTCGTCCTGGAGGACTTGTGGATATGGCCACGAGTCACAAGTGCAAGACTTCGCCAAAGACTCCGTTGGGTATGAAGAGAGCGACGAAGCTGTAGAAGCAGTTGCTGGCCTTGCCCAAGTTGAAGAAGCTCTAACGAAACAGCACAAGTTGCTTATCCAACAACGCAGGCGCCGTGAATGAGCTAAGCTTATCAACCAGAGGGTATTCACTGCAAGTCAGGCATCAAGACCAAATGCTACCGGTGGGCGACAGCGATGCTGGGTGTCGGGCCCACTTCCCTGAAGACGCGCCGGCGTTCTACTTCACTCCAATGTCAACTGAAGAAGTGAATGTCATTCCCAACGTCTTGGATATGATCGTCATCGCCCTCGACTCCAGTATGCGACCGGTAAGCGCAAACACTCAGAATTGCGTTAAGTGACGTTAGTGGTTTCATCGACCGCGGTTAGTGTGTAACCTTCAGTGACCCATTCGACGTCATTTTCATCCCCCTGGGCGTATCGGCTGCATTGGTTTGCTTCGGAGTCGTCATGCTCATGGCCGTTTTGAGCCTTCCATCAAGCAGTTCCAACTGCGAAAGCCGTGCTACAAAGGTAAAGCGACACTGCTAGAACGTTGTGTATCAGGATGCGCAGCTTAGGACCGAAGTATTAAGGCTCTTGAGTTGCTACGTCCTCTCGATTCTTGGAGCTCGAGCCAATTAACATGGCAAGCAGTGGTTAAAAGTCCTTCTCCCAGTCAAGCACTCTCGACGGCGAGGCGGCATATTTTCTCCGTTCACGTGGGTAGTAGTATACCACTTCGACTTCCCTTCTTGCCGCCACTCGTTTGCGCAACTCGATGCATGGCTTCGCCCTCTAGGCAGTTCTGCTCTTGGTGGAGCGTCTTGGACGCGCCGACATCTGAACCCGCTTCTGCCGTCTCCACTCCTTCTTAACTTCCTTCGTCCACGACATGATTGTTGACTCTCAAATGGATGGCACACCTACTGCAGAAGTAATTTCGACGACAACACCATTTGTTCCCAGCGGAGCGCGTAGTTTGCCCACTGTACGAAGAGATACCGTGCGTGTAACGCGTTTTCACAGCTCCCCCAGTGCTCATACACGACGTCAATCGTGTTGTCATCCGCTTCGATGAACGTTAGATGCGCCCCACCTTCCCCCACCCACTTCACTTCGTCGTCATTCGACTCGGCTAGACGGCTCCGCTTGTTGGCCTCTGAGTCAGCGATCACCATAGCGTACGTGACCGCTCGCTTGCCGTCTCGTTCTGTCCACCGAGAGCGATGAACCACACAGAGATACCGAAGATTGAAGTCGCTCCTGACGTTGTGTACCAGCACAAACGTGTTGCCATCGAACTGTTGCAGCAGAACCGTGCTAGCTCCACTTGTTGAGACGCCACTCCGATTCATTTGCGTCACAATTAGGGGCCACGAGTTTCTTTCTTCATTATTCATCGCTTCGAAAGCTGCTTGGAGCGAACACTGAACGCGTTTGGTGAATCGCGCCCTTGCGAGAAGGGAGCTGCTCTCCACTTTCGAAGCCACAATGGCGTGATGGACATTCCAACCGATAAAGTCACCAGCTCTGTCGGTTGCCGAATACTTGTAAGTCAACTCCGAAGAGCACGAGTCCACGACGGCGTTGAAGTCGCTGCGTGTAAATGGATAGAAGTGGAAGGACGGCTCGCCCCCTGGAAAATACACGCGCCAGTCAGCGTTTGTCGGGAGGATGGATCCACCTCCGTCTGGCTGGTTTGTGCTTGTACTGAGCAGTACTTTGTGGAAGCTTGTGTGAAGGGCGAGCTGTTTCCGCAGCTCCAGCTTCTCCTTGCGCAAGGCTTCGATCTCCACCGCGAATTGATGCAGTCTGAGCGTAAGACGCTGATGGCTCTTGGTGCAGTTGCTTGCAGCGGCTCCTTTGCGAGTCATGAGTTGCTTCAATCGATCTTCGAGTCGCCGATGCTCGCTGCGTAAATGTTTTTGCTTCTCCTTCGCCTTGCGTCGGAACACGACCATCGTGTCACGATGTCGCCGGCGCTGTTCATCTTTCTTGTCCACAAATGCTAAAATGGCTTCCGTGTCAATCTCCGTTACGATCTCGCCACTCCTCGCAGACTCAATGGTAACGTCAATTCCACGTGCGCTCGCTGAAAACATCGTCATCAAGCGCTGCATTCGATTCGGGTCTTGTGTGCGCGCGGTTCAAATGCGTTGTGACGCTGATTTCTCAGAACACTATACGGATAATAATATCTACACTGTACACACATGTTCCCGATGGGAAGACTCAACAGATCGCTACCATACTGGGCAACAGTGTATACCAGTCGTCTTGAGCAGTCCGTAATGTTGTTTACCTGTCAAAGTGGGAGAGAACAGTAGCGTAAACCCCCAGCTGGACCACACATTCTGACAAAGTGGCATGGACAAGTGCTGGACTCGATAACTAATATTGTGGTTTTCAAACTTTATGCCCTCCGATTTGACGCCTTATCTCGGAGGAGAACGCGTGACTCGCACCGCAAAAGATGAAAGTGGAACCGAAACTATGAGGCAGCACCCTAAATGTGTCGAAATGACACACGTTACGGCAACACAAAACGATTGCCGGGTCTTTGACATCTGCCCATTCTCTGGGCTAACGCACAAACGGTCCGCGTTGCTGACACAAGCAGCCAACCAGCGCTCGCGGAGTCCACACGTCGCAGCTGCTCCGCAAGCGATCGGCAGGTGGAGCTCGCCCTTGCTGCCGCGAACGCGAGCAAACATGCCAAACGCATTGCTTGGCGAGAGCTGGCGCTCAACGTCGATGCGGGGGATGCGAACACTGTGCTGAGCAACACGACGTCCTTCGAGATCAAGAACGGCAACGTCATCGCCTGCTCGGACTTCGAGCTGCATCAATACAAGACAATTCAGCGCGCGCTGACGGCGCTACGCAGGTTGCACTTCTGGATCACATCGCGCGAACTGGCGGTCAAGTACATTATGTCAGACGCTGATCAGGTCCAGTTCAACGCACTGAGCGTCGCTTTTGGTGGTGCTGGACAGCTTCAATCACTAATGTTTTTTTTCTTCATGTTATGGAATGGTCAACAACGCGATCAAAGGTATTGCCTCACTCGTGGCGAGTTGAATAGTCAAAGACATGTACGACTTACACTTCGCGCGGATTGAAATGCAATTTTTCGAGATGCGGGGCTACATTGAACGCAAGTGGACATCTCAATCTTTCCTGTGAAACTTCACGCAATACATGTTCTCCCAATGGCTCTATGTGCACTTAGATCTACGCTACCCCTACTGGTTTTGCCTCTATAAAGTCGAAACATAAGCGACAGACAGTGAACGTGATTCAACGAGGGAGAGCTCTGTCAGTGGGACCAGCGCTCACTTTATAATCTTCCAGCGCGCAGGTAAGCATCGTAGGAGGCGTGTCGAGTACGCACTAGTGTTTCTCTTGCTCTTCGGTACTTACTGCATGTGAGCTCTTTCTAAAATTGCGTCTAGGAGGTGAACACCGAAGACTACAAGCGCAAAGGGTCGTATGGGTGATTGGCGCAGTCCGGTTGGACCAGAGCACGCGAGGAAAAGGAAATCGGGCGACGTCCTCGCACGGAGAAGACAGATCAGACATTCATGTGAATCGATATGCATGTGCTTGAAGGCTTATCGTTATTCTCAAAGCGCTAGATGCCTGCATATCTTTCTCTCGCTAAGGTCTGAACCTATTCTTCTTCATCATCGGGGTCAACCCAGCACGAGTCATACGCGCACTTAAATCAGATCTCGTCGCCGTAGTTGACAGTAAGCTGCGTGCCAGGCCGAACGGTCTTGATCATCCTATCCGCTCTGCCAGAGTTGTGGGACACACAATCATGGGACACCAGCCGCTATTGATAGTAATCAAGGTATTTTTGTAGAAATGGGATCGATCTTCTAGCAACCTCTGCGGCACTAGGAAGGCTCTGGACATACCACTTCATAGTTATCTTTCTTGCCTTTATGGTGAAGGTCATCGCGCCCGAACCTGTTTGCTCTCAAGAGCAAATGGAGAGAGCTGTAGCAGCCGTGAAAAATCAGGAGATGTCTATCGAGATGCTGCTAATGCGTTTGGCGTGGGCAGAAGTGCTCTGCACCGCCGTGTTACCGAAAAGGTTCCATTGAACGCTAAACCAGGACCAGACCCCATTTTAACCGAAGGAGAGGTCAAAGGAGTGCTGGATGCCGTCGACGCGCGCACCAAACGTGGCCTTTGCTTCACGAGAGCCGAGTTGGAAATGTTTATCCGTCAAGCCGTTGAGAAAAGCCCGTACACGCGCGCAATTCCCGCAACATTCCCCTCCGTAAGCTGGACGAACGAATTCATTCGTCGCAACAAGTCGCACTTCAGTAGACGCAAGGCGCAATCCTTAGAAGTGTGTCGAGCCGATGTCGACTACCACTTCAACAGCCTGAAGAAAGTCATGGAGAGCTGTGAAGACCTCCCCCTTTCCAGAGTCTGGAATCTGGATGAAACAGGAATGAGCGGTCAAGTATCAGGAGCAAAACCAAAAG
>JAHQIV010000990.1:0-14550 GCA_030463285.1 Phytophthora europaea
GAGACTCGGAGCTCATCCACGGCTCTGTCGCGGCCAACCTGTCGTACGTCGACTTCTCCAACGTTACGCTGCAGGGAGTCAACTCCACCTCCGCCGATCCGTACGCGGACAGAACGTGCCCTGCCATCTTGGGTCAGAACTTTGGTGCAGGCACTGAGGACGGCCGAGGAGTGCCCAACATCACGGAAGGAGATCTCAGATCGAACGAGGAATACAACGCAATGGGTGCTGCGATCCAGGAGACGCCGCAGTGGGTCCGGGACTGCCAGAACACCAATAAGATTGCGATGCTTGCCGTCGGTCTCATCGAGCCTGTTCCCTGGGTGCCGACCATTCTACCGGTGCAGATTGTCAAGATCGGCCAGTTCGGTCTCGCTGTCACCAATTTTGAGACTACGACGATGGCTGGACGACGCATTCGCAAGTCTGTGAAGGCGGCTTTGGAGCCAGCCGGAGTCACGGAGGTTGAGGTGGCGGCTATCAGTAACGCGTACGCGGGATACCTGACCACGAGGGAGGAATACCTCACGCAGCACTACGAAGGCGCCTCGACACTGTTTGGCCCGAATCAATTGGCCGCCGTGCAGCAGGAGCTGACTCGAGTGGCGGCGTCGGTAGTCGACGTATCGGTGCCACTGGATGTTGGGCCGACCCCGCTGCAGATCAACCGTAGCACACTCTCTGCGGTCGAAACCAGTGCGGGACTCGATGTGGCGCCGGACAACCAGAACTTCAGCTACGTGCGGTCCCAACCTTCCAGCTCCTATGCCGTTGGTGGTCTGGCATCGGCTGTGTTTGCTGGAGCGCATCCGATGAACGGTGTCTCGCTGGTCTCGTCGTTCTGCGATGTCCAGAAGCTTGGCGTGGACGGATCGTTCACAACCGTCATGACCGACGCGCACTGGGACGTCCGCTACCGCTGGGAGCGCTACTTGGACGCCGAGAGCAAGAACACGTGTGAGTGGAACATCCGCGTTGGGGGACGTACGAGTCAGTCAGGCACGTATCGCTTCGTTCACCGTGGATATGCGAAGAACTCGGAGGACAAACTGGTGGCGTACGAAGGCACGTCAAACGCGTTCACTGTGACGCTGTAGGATCCAGATACTACAGTAATCTGCCTCGATAAAGAAGTCTGCAAAGACGATAACCTCCCGAGCCGCATACGATGGGAGCTGTAGGTGTTATGTGGCACACCAACTGATTTAGTAACCATCTGCTCAACTATTCCACCAATCATTCATCACTAAATATGATTCCGCCAATGACAATACAGAAACCGAGGACAACGGAGAAATATTTGTCTCAGCTGTGCGCTCCACATTTGAAGCTCTCAACTCATAGCTCAACACCGCTAGCGAGCTCGCTGCAACAGAAGCTCATTCATCTAAATCACCGCCCAGAAGAAAGCCATCAACGCCCTCGATGCCCAGTCCCTTCAACAAGCGCGTCCGCTTCACCAAGCAGCAAGAGCTGCAGCTCTGTGGTGTCTATCGCTCACTGCCTCGCATGACATACAAAGCGCTCGCTTCCTCTTATGTGGAGTTCCTACTGGCCAAGCCACCATCGCTGCAAGCCATCTCGCGCGTGTTCAAGACGGAAGCCGCGCTGCTGAACCTGACCCCCGACTGTCTGGCGCGCAAGAAGCCACGGCCACGCTTTCAGCTTGAGCTTGACCAGAGCCTGGTTGAGTTCGTGCTGTGGTGCGAGGTGCACCAGATTTCTCTCTCTGGTCACATGCTCATCGCTCAAGCACGCAGGCTGGCGGAGCACCACGCCATCCCGTCGTGCTGCCTGCCTCGTTTCGGACTGTCGTGGCTGCGCCGTTTCCAGGAGCGCTACAATATCGCGTGGAAGCGCGCGCATGGTGAGTCGGGCTCTGTGGATCTGCGAACAGCGGCCGCTGAAGTGCAACGACTGCGTGGTATTATAGGCAGCTACCCTTACGCTAACGTCTTTAATATGGATGAGACGGGGTTTTTCTACAATAGCGTACCTCGTCGGTCTCTATGCATCAAAGACGCGCCCTCCCTCAAGCAAGACAAGGCGCGAATCACACTGGCTGTGTGCACCAATATGACGGGGAGTGACAAGCTCCCGTTGCTGTTTATTGGCAAGTCGGCCAAGCCACGTTGGATCAAGGAAAAGCCCGCCGCCATCCAGTATAAGTCGACCAAGAAGGCTTGGATGACGACGGACGTATTTGAGGCGTGGCTGAACGACGTGAACGCCTCCATGAAGGATCAAGGAAGGGAGATATTGATGTTAGTGGATAATGCATCGTCGCATTGCCCCGACGGTGTAAAACTGTCTAACCTGCGCCTTGAGAAGTTGGCAGCGAACACGACCTCGAAACTTCAACCACTCGACCAAGGGATTATCTACTGTCTAAAGCGAGATGTGCTCACGCGGAAGATGCTTCACGCGCTGGACGAGATGGACGTCGGCAACAAGAAGCCGTACAAAGTCGGAATGCTAAAGGGGATCCAGTGGTGTGCGGAGGCATGGCAGCGCTTGCCTGCGCAAACGATCGAACACTGTTGGCTGCACTCAGGCTTGATTAGCAAAGCAGACTTGCGATTCGTTCTCAATTAACGTAATACAGTGTGTTGGGCACAGCGCCGTCTTTGTTTTACTTTGCTATTTTAATATACTTGCAAATTGTATGCACTTCCCGACTTCTTTATCGAGGCAGATTACTGTACATGTATCACCGATACATCTGTAGGCGCCGTTTACACTGTTGAACCACCCGACAAAATAAAATATCGTCAATACCAGTATTCAATACGCGTCGTTGCCAAGTCGCCCCAGCACTCTTTCTTTCTCATCGACTCAGTTCTCTGAAATTTATCCTGGTAGTGCTTCGTTTACGGAGTACGTACAGCCCACCCGGGATTAATTCGCTTTGGGTTTCTCTGTGGTACACACCAACTTACGCAATAAAAAAACAAGTGTCTCAATTGATAAATGAAAAAACCCCATGGTTTCTAACAGGGTATTAAGAGACACAGTTTTTCCCGTGATACTGACCTACGTTTCTAGTCTTCGATGTCCTAATAGGCAAAGTTCTGGCGGCGGCTACGCGATCTCGGGAGGGTCAGGAGAAACGACTCGCTGAGACGAACCGTCGCCTCAGTGATCTGCAGCACTCCGATCTGGTACTCCAGCGCGAACGGGACGCAGCCCGCCAAGCGCGTGACCAGATCCAGCGTGACCACGACGCGTTGCAGCGGGAGCTCGAGGTCTCTCGACAAAAATTGACGATCGTGGCTACCGCTGTAGGGGTTCAGCCACCTGCGGACACAGAAGCCTCCGATCCGGCAGTCGTGTTGCAGTCGCAACGTGACACGTCCGTGGATCTCCCTGTTACTAACCCCGCTTCTGGCTTCCAAGGTCGGACCACGGCAGGACATAGTGCGGACACCGATTCTCTCCCTTCCAAGCGGCCTCGCAGCCCTCCTGCGTCCTCCGAGTCCAGTCCGGCACCTCCTGCCAAGCGCCGCGCGGCCCCTTTGTCTCCGAACGACGACAGTGACCGCGGATCCGACCTGTCGGCAGGTGGAAGCGGTTCTAGTCCTGTCGACTTGACTCAAGACGATTGATACCTTGCTGGCGACGCGGGGAGATCCAACGCAGATGACGTTGATTCTGACGCTAGCTCGGGATCCGACGCTCTCGATGGGTCTCCCGATAAGGGGAATGTGGACGCCAAATCCGGGAGCGAGGACAACGAAGAAGACGAAGACGCTGCAGAGGTCGCTGACGAGCTTCTCGAAGCCCAGACTCTGCAAGCTCTCTCTCGTTCTCGTTCCGCCTAGCGTCGGCGGCGGCAAGCCTCTCCTCGCCGCGGTCTGAAAATAGCTGGAT
The DNA here is from genome assembly GCA_030463285.1 of Phytophthora europaea. Taxonomy (NCBI): domain Eukaryota; phylum Oomycota; class Peronosporomycetes; order Peronosporales; family Peronosporaceae; genus Phytophthora; species Phytophthora europaea. The sequence goes on from JAHQIV010000990.1 coordinate 3,871, forward strand.
CCGGGGCGTCCCCTGGTGGGTCCGACGGCTCAGGCTCTGATCGCGATTCGGCCTCCAAGCCTTCTCCGAATATCGGCTCTTCGGGGAAATTGCCGGTTTCTCCTCGTCGTCGACACACCGAGCCGTCTGGGCCGATGTCCCCCGTGGCACCCTTCGGGCCGGAGGAGCTTTGCATTTCAGGGCGGTCACAAGCGCGCGAGATGATCCAGTCCGAGGTGGATCCCTGGTTGGCGAGCCAGATCTCGGATCTGGCGATGGTCAAGATGTTGATCAACACGCTCTTTTCCGGCCTCCCCACTCGTCCCGGTTGGTTAATCCCTCGCGTGGATCCTAGTGAGAGGCGGCAGTATATATATATATACTGTACAAGATTACTGCGCCGACCTGATCACTGACATCGATTTTAGCAATCTCCGATATTCACAACACACTTTGCATCACGAACCTCCAAAAACGTCGACCTCGAGCGGCTCATGGGGCTCAGTCAGGTTGTACTGCTAGCATTGTCCGCTGAAGCTGAGCGGATTCTGCTCGCACTATCGCAAGCAATTGTGACGAAGCATCCGTGGCTTGGGACCTACCGGAAGGAACGCAACAACCGCCGTTCCCATGCCGACAATCGCTGGAAGGCCTTCCTCGAGATCTTCATCCAGGCTATGCGCGAGGGGTGGTGCGACTTGGACTTGCTATTGGGTCCGTTCTTCTTGCACTTCCCGAAGCGATCGGAGACGGTCACTTGGTATCCTGGCCTGGCCTCTCGCCAAGCTAACCTCAAGGATCCCAGTCTTCGCCGAGACGAGCCTACGGATCTCCTTGAGGCTTTGGACGAGGCTAACTCTGTCGACCCCTGACGCAACCACTACCGAGATGATCCCCATCAGCAGCCTGCCAACTCGATCTCACGCCTCACCGATAAGTTCTTCCGAGTCCACGTCCCCGGCAGTGATTATCTTCCAGATCGGCCATCTCGGTTCCGTATCCGCTTCCCCTCTTCTTCGGCTCTCTTCTTCTTAGCCCGTCGCGTTTATTCGTCCATAATCACAATTCTTGAATTTTTTATCTGTTCTTTGTCATGTTTGTTCAAACCGGGATCCGCGTTGACCGAATCCGGTTACCTTGGTTTTCTCCATATATAAACATCCACATCTCCGCTCCTCCGATCTGCATCCATCCTGCAGATCCTTCTCCTTTCCGCCCACTCGAAAACGACCAACTCGTCTTCGTGGGTCCTTGCCTCACTACTCCTCGTGAGACTGCATCATCTCGAATCTATTGCGACTCGTGTGACCCCTCAGGAAATCGTGCAACATTGGCTCCACAGTTAAGATCAGCCTCATCCACCCATGATGGATCTTCATATCCTCGCCAATGCACCAAAAATTCGCGATAGATTCGGCCATATCGAGTGCGGTTCCCTGTTCTCATGTCCGTGATTTTCTCCACTTCACATTCATCCTCGCCCAACTCTCGAGCCGAGCTATCTTCGGGCAAGAGAGCTTTGCCGAGATCTAGGCGGTCTGTCCCGTTGTTTGTTAAACGGGTCGTCGGTCGGTCGGGGAACGTTCTCACCAACTTCAGTTTGAATACGGGCACTATGGGGAAGAGTCGGTACTCGGTGCCAGCGGTCTCGATCTTGACCGCGTGTTCTCCGACCTTCTCCATTACGCGGAACGGTCCGTGCCACAAGTGCGCGAGCTTCCGAGCATACCCTTCCTTTACTCGGTCCAAGTACAACCACACGCGAGATCCAATCTCGATTTCATGCGGGCGGACCTCCTCATTGTGTTGGACGGCTCGATCCGAGATAGCTTCCCCGATCCGTCCACCAACTTGCGCTCTTGCCTGTTGGTAGTATCGCTGGATCTGGTATCACCACCTCCTGGGTTCCCGATCTCGATGTGCAGTGCTGCCCACTGGTAGCGTCGCTTCTAGGGTGGATCTGGGATCCCATCCATGCACCAAATAAAAAGGGGTCTCGCCTCGGATTCGGTCCTGTGCGGTATTAATCGCGAAGGTAAGCCGTTCTGCATACCCGTCCCAATCGCGTTGATCCAACTCTTGCACGTACATCTTGAGAGCGCGGGTGGTGGTCTGCACCATGCGTTCGGCCGTTCCGTTCGCTTGAGGCCTGTACGCCATCGTGGCGCGTTGTCGCTGTCCTAGGATCTTATTGAAAGATCTGAAGAAGTCGGCCATAAATCCCGGTTCCCGATCGTGTCTGATCACCTCGCTAGCTCCGAATCTTCGGAAAACACACTCTTCGTAGGACTCAGCAATGGTTTGCGCTGTCCTCGATGCACTCGCTTTCGCGATCACGTAGGGACCACCCCGTGAAGAGATCCATCCATATCAGCAGTTCCGTATTGCCTTTATGCGACTTGGGTAGAGAGGGGATATGATCCATCGCTATTATCTGAAATGGGTATGTTGGCTGGATGTTGCCCGGGAATGTCGGTACCAGTTCTTCGCCAGCCCTGACAACAGGTCGGCGAGTGTCAGGCACTTCTCCTCATCGGATCCTTGATCTCGCATGAATGACGACTTGACCTTGCTGATCCACGCCCTCGCTCTATCCTCGTCTTGATCTTTGCCTGTGAACTCTTTGAGGTCGGATATGGCGGAGATCCGAACTCATTGGATCAAGGCGGACTCCGAGGACCCTACAGCCGCGGTCGCCACGACTGCTGGGGCTGCTGTGGGGACGTCTAGATCATCTGGTTCATATTCCCATTGCAGCCTCTCCAAATCTTCCGATCCGGCTGATTCCGTCTCGACGTCCCGGGTTCCCGGGTTCGGCAGCGTCCTGGCGGCCAGGCTTGGCATAGCAATCTGCTGCTCTCGGAGAAATCGGTTCATGGCGGCTTGGAGTAGGATTCCAACTTGTCTGTCGTAACCGTAGGGTTGGGAGCTGGAGCCGCTGGTTTGGTCGCCGCCTCTGGTGCTTTCTTGACCCGAGCTCGGGCAGGCGTCCGTCGAGAAGGTTTAGATTTAGCATGTAACATCTCTGCGCCTGCGGGACCCAAAGACATCTGCCGCGGCTCTGACGACGCGTCGGAGTCTGCCTCTGCCGCTGACACGAACGGTGATGAGGTTCTGTCTCCTGTGGAGCCGATCTGGGTCGGCGAGTCCGGGCTTGAGGCTGCACTTGGGTTCGTCACAGCTTCTCCCACTAGGACCTTCAGCTTGTCGAAGAGCATCTTCGTCGACATCTGCAGGATCCGCAGGTCCAGGCTGAATAGGTCGTCTGCGTCAAATGACCCGGCCACCAGACCAGCATCTTGCAGTAGATTCATGAGGTTCTTAATCGCCTCCAGCTTATTGTTCGCTGCGGCTGGGGCCGTCACTGGTCCTTTCTGGTCGCCGATCTGCGTCGGCCGTAGGGTCCGCATGAGTGGATCGTGGGTCATGAAGTTGTGGAGCTCCTTCCGGTGATACATAAACTCCAGATCCGCTTTGCTCCATGTCGGGGCCGACGTCTCCGTCTTGGTCCAGGCTGGATCCGTTCCTCCTTTGAGCTCTTCCTCCGGTTCTGGAGCCTTGAGCGATTTTTGCCAAGGAGCCGGCGTCTTTCCTTCCCAGTCCCAACGGGATATTAACGGGAGGGTAAGATCCTGCGGCGGAAGCTTGACGGGTGAATCAGCGAACGCATACCGGTTCTGCCTGGCCTTGGTTTGTTTTGTTAGTGGGTCTGGATGTGATTCGAGGCCCACAGGGTCCCCGAGGGGACCTGGGGAGGAGGTCGAGGTTTTCTTCCAGATCCGGATACGGATCTGCCTCCTTTCCGTCGACAGAGTTCCTCCCAGCACTCTGTCGATCCGCGGGTCTTGCTTCATTCAGCGGCGTCGTCGTCGATCCAAGGTCCGATGACGCCTGATCCCCTTGTTCTATCTTCACTTGAACTTCTTCTTAGGACTCACGGTGAAATCCCGAGTCACCAGAAGGTCCGGGCACGCGCACCATTGTGGTGTAGCGGGATTAGCAAAATCTGCGAGATCGCTAATCCAACTTCCCAACTGCGCCCGAACACCGACTAACGGAGGGGGTACTCCGATCCGTGATGTGGGTCACCTTGTGTACCCGTCGGTAGAGCTGGATCTTGCTCTTCTGGTGTCTTCCGAAGCGCTCAAGCCTTGAAGTCGAGACAGTCTTGGCGAGACGCGTGGATGGGTGGAGCGGCGTTGAAATCTTCACACTGCTCGCGGTTGTAGTTCCAGATCAAGTGTCCTTGTACTTAGATCTGGCGGCCTGGATCTGGATCCGGCCGTGGGGTTGCCTTGCGTGGTCGTTTGGCCTTCGTGTTCCTTTCCTTTTGGTGCTTGCCGCTTCATATAGCGCGATCTGTAGTCGTTGAGCGTCTGAGACCAGACCGGCCAAGCTATGAACTCGGGTGGATCTGGGATCTGCACTTGAGGGTAGATCACTTGGAAGGTCTAATCTGGCCAATGTATTATCCAGACTTAACCAACACTAGATCTCTTACCACTAACGCTTCTACTCCTCGCAGGGCCAATGTAGTTCCCGTTTCCAGGCGAGGGGGAAGGCGGTTGCGATATCCAAGGCAAATTCGATACTGATTTAGGCTCAAGTCCGATCACATCCTATCTACCTACCCTTCTATCCAGCTATCCTCCCATATGTACCTACCGACTCTGTAGCCTCCCTTTACCTCCATTATGCCGTCATCCGTGCCTCTGTCGTGCTGTAATCGCGAGGACTCGATATTCGATCCAGATCTATGGATCAGATCTGAGCCCGATCCAGGCCTCATATCCACTTCGCTCCACTCTCACCCGGGCAACTCGATTTGGGTTGAGACTGCCGATCTTCGCTCTCTCGGTCTCTCCAGCTCCTGCAGGCCCACGTCCCAAGGTCCTCATGACCTCTTCCTTCGTACTGATCCTGCTTGGTCAGTCTCCCGGAATAGTGACTGGGTGGGTCTCAATCTCTCTTCTGCTAATCAACTTCGATCTCCGATTTCTCCGATCTTGCTTCTCCACAAGACTGCGACCGAAATATTGAGACCATCCACAAAACAGAAGTCCTTTTCGACTAATGGGTGGCGAAGATTTATCATCTTGGCGTAGTCGGCAAAGTCCGACTCGTTCTGTGGCCAACTAATTGTCGCTTCTGGCATCGTCGCTAAAACCTCGGTCAAAATATGAAAGAGAACTGCAAATAGCGGGTACACACTGACAGCGTCACGGCAAAAATTGCTTGGAGTGAATGCTCCGCCATCGAAGAGCAAATATAATGTAGAACAAGCGACAGCGCAGCTGCCGGAGAGAGTGACTGACGTTCGGGTCTCGGTTCCCCGATGTAATTCACGTCTGGCCTTGGTACCGGAGTGGCATTCCATCTGCGCTCAAGTAACATGATTAAAAATCCCACAACAGTCCGTATCATTTGCGAGACGCACCTTGGCTCGAAGCGATCCAGCAAGAAATGAGATGAGCGTACATCAAATCCAGTAGTTTTGATGAAGGCCTTATCATTGCCAGCCCGATAGATCGCCTCCCAACCCATCCCATGGCGTGGCTGTGTGTGCAGATCAGCCCTTGTGAGGTAGTTCGGTCCACGCTGGCGCTTCTTCTTTTGTTCCAAGCCTTCTGCGGCGACAGCAAGAGCGAGTACGAGCGCCGGACTTCCTGCGTCGGCCATTGTGCTGAAAGTGCGGAATCGGTTCACCAAAATGGCTGCGGGTAGACGATGATTTCCAAGATTCTGAGACGATGTCACAAATCCATTTTTGGGGGGAACAGACTGCTACAGGAATCGCTCCAACATCCAGAGAATAGAAAGGACAACAAATCCATCTAGGTCCATCTTCTCGTTTTGAATTTAGCAGTTCTTGATTTTGATCTTGAAAATTCTGGATTTGTTCCAGTATAGACGCTCGGGCGATTATGAATATGTTAGAGCCGCCTATTTTAATTTCCTAGCCAAATTTGTAAAATATGGCTACATTTATACTTGATTTTAGTATTGAAGGGTGAATGAGTTCCCTTCTTCCAGGCATCGCCTGTAAAAATTAAAGTACATGCAAAAAAACCATGACTGCTAAGAGAGAAAGCAGAGTGCCTGGAAGGGTGTGGATATTACGCAACAACATGTTGTCAACAAGGTTCTGTTCCCGCTGGGCGACTGCCCAAGTTGCTCGCCAAGAAAATCCTGACGACTGCTGAGGGCCGCGCTACTGACTGCTGATCGGTCTGTGCCTCATCATGTGGTGTCTGGTTCATATTCGATTCGATTACCGACCCGACAAGCAGCAAGATGGACAAGGTAGCGCAAGGCGTGGGACTGGGAGTGGTGGCGAGTGTTCCGGGCATCGGCGGCGTGCTGAGCGGTCTGCTCGGCGGGTTGATTGAGGGCCTCAATGAGCACAAGCAGCGAGGGAATCAATGCGACAGCCTGCGCGAGCAGCTCCCGGAACGGCTCGAGGAGCTGAAGAAGCTCAACACGGACGATTATGTCTACCAGCCTTTCATTGAAGACATTCGGGGGAAAGTCGAGAAGTTCAACCAGTTTGTCCAAGGGCTGGAGAAGACGAGGAAGCGGGACTTCTTCAAGCGCGGGCTGAAGCGCAGGCAAAAGGAGTTCGAGAGCAGGCTCGCCTCGTTCAACAAAGACGTCAAATCGGGCAACAAGAAGCTCGAACACCTGAGCGATGTGATCCAGAAGCTGGTACTCACCCTGGACAAGTGGCTCGCGGACCCCGATTACGTCCAGAATCTGCTTAAAGGCAGCGATAGCTCGGACTCGTCCGACATGGACGACCGGAAGGATGCGCTGAAAGGCATGCGAAGTGGAAGCACCAAGCAGAAGCAGGACGCGCAGCGCCAGCTCGTGCTCATCGCGCTGAAATTCTTGCGCTGCGGCAACGAGAAAGCGGTGGCGACGGGTCTGAAGATACTGGACACGCTCTTCGGGGATGCGAGCGCAAGGCGCGTGGTCATGATGTACCCGTCGGTTGTGCGGACGCTGCTCGATCGGGAGGTGGAGAGACCAGGCGGTAAGGTCGTGCGGTGGATGCTTAAGCACTTGGTTGGGGAGTTGGACTCTTTCTTCCAGCAATTGGCCCCTCTCTCCAAGTTGAAGGATTACCATCCCGCAATCGCCGGCGCCGGCCTTGTTCCATGGAGCGTGAGGGACGCGAAGCCTACAGTGAAGGCGGAAGAAGGCCAGGAAACCATCAAACAAATTAAAAATAAGGATGCTCTGTGCGTCTTGGTCGAAATCGCCAAGTCCGAAGAGTGTAAACCTGCAATCGCGGAAGCTGGAGGCATCGCTGCGTTGGTTGCGGACTACCAACTGCTCGAGATGACTGAATACGCGTTCGACCCCATTATCGTCGACGTGGTCGGCGCGCTGGCGGGTCTGGCCGAGCACGCCGCTTGTCGAGAGCATTTTGCAGCGGCTCACGGCGAGTGGACGCTGCTGGATTTTCTCTGGAAGTGCAGCACCATTCGTACCATGAGAGAAGTGATAGGCGAAGATGGCGATGTACTCTCTCAGTACGATTCTAAATACAATGCTTCGTTCGACATCGTTGAACCCACGAGCTTCAATCGAGATATAGTACAACGAGCAGAGACCAAAACCGGACGCGCGCAGTGGACTCTGGCGACACTGAATGATGACTGGAAGCGTCGCGTACTGTACCTTGGTGCACTTTGCCCGAAGTCGAAAGATGGTGACCCGTCCCTCCACAACAACCTGGACGCGCTCGGTGACGTTGAGAATCATTGTTCACAGCTTGATGCGATGCGCGGGTGGTTGCGGTTGGCAAACTGGATCAAAACGAACGACCAAACGCAGTGGTGCGTCCGAATCATTTGGAGCTTGCTGATGGACGAGGACACCAGCTTCATCGTCGCCGAATGGCTCTTCGGTGGTGACTTGGGTAATCACTGGCGAAGTGAGTGCGCTATCTTCGTGATTGAAAATACCTACGATGACCATACGTACATCAATTGGAGTGCTCTCGAAGAGATGAGATACGTCAACAATTACAACATGGATGCACACCCGTCGGGTACAGAATCCCCCAATGTAGACATCTCTCCCGGAGCTACCTCCACTGGTCAACAGAACTGTGGAGAGCGCGCAAGAGAAGAGGAACGAAAAGCCATTCTCAAGGCATTGGACCCCGTCGAGCAGAAGATGATCGACAGCATTTGCAACCACTTGGCATTGCCGCAAAACACGATTAAGCGGCTGAGCACTTGCTTGCGAAAGGTTCTGCGAGCACTGGAAGAGGACAAAACCGCCAAGAGAGCCAAGGCTCTCGGTGTATTGTGGCTGTGCGAAAGGTTCATGGCCGTCGACCCGACGTTTGTTGGTTCTATTGTGAAGGTCTGCAAGAAAGTGATCACGGGCAGACTCGTCGACGAGGTTTTCTGGGCGGTGTGTCTTCTTCTGAGTATGCTGTCTTAGACGTCTATGCGCAAATCTCCAGCTCACCGCGTCGAGCTGCTCGAGTTAGCCGTGAGCGGCGTGTACGTGCTTCTGTAGAGTGGCGATTGGCCTAAATTTGTCTTTTTTGGTGGTGAAAGAGGGGGATCAGATGGGTCCAGCCTGTATATCCTTCCTCGTGACTAGCTTCCAGAGGTTCAAGGAGGTCGACAATTCGCTCAGCGACGATTCATATTTCCAGTCAGAGTGCTATCGCCGTTCAGCTCAATTTAACGAAAAGTACTTGGAGCAGTACTGTCTGTGGCTTCTTTGGAATTTGTGGACGAAACACAAGCCGAAGATCGTGGCCGAAGGTGGGGCTTCTATCCTGGAAGCGATGATAGAATGGAGCACAGAGGAGAGCGCCATCAAAAGTGACATCAAGCAGAGCTTGCAGGACAACACCAAGAACGCCGTCACGGAGGCCAGCAATCATATCTTGCAGGAGGCACCGTGACAGGTAGCTGAAGGGAGAAGATGCTCCACAGAGATACGTGTATGCAAAGGCGTTTCTGCTTCGAGTTGCACCGGGATTTGGGGTGTTTGTGTTGCATGCTTAAGTTTCATCAATCGATAAAGGTTCCTTTGCGCGTGTTTTGCCGCTTGCTGCTCTGCGAGCCGAGCAGAGGATGCATTGCTTTAGGACTGAGTTGCACGTTGGAGTTGCACGTTGGAGTTGCGTGTTGGAGTTGCTGGTATTCACTTGAAGCCGAAACCAACGAGGAATTGAACCGCCAAGTACGCAAGAATCGCAACAGACAATTCGCCCGAGCCTCTGGAATGTCATGTCACAAGAGTTGCTGTCAAGCGCTAGTTTATACGAACAGGTGTCGTAAAAATTGCTGCAACAGCTGTGGTTGAAGCGGGTGTATTCCGAAATATACGTGGACTAATACCGTGCATTGCCCGGAAAACTCTGAATATTGACGCTTAGCATCTCATGCCTAAGCGAGCACATTAATTCACAGAATAGTATTCAGCTGCCGCAACGGTTTCATTTAATTCTCCATAGCCATTAGCCGAGCGTTTTCTTGGAAGGCGGCTCCAGACTGTTTTTAAACCTTACTTAGTATTTACACAGTATATGGAATATTGTACAACATATTTCAGATATTGCCTATTTTACTGGCATGATAAATGCACAACCACATTTGGCGACACATACCCAATTACATGTACCTGATTTGTATAAGGTTTTTTGCGTGAAAGCTCGGCATTTGCACTGTTAAGTAAACAAAGTCGTGCGGGGCACGAAGAAGCTCTGAAATTTAGGTAACGTTTAAAGGTAGAGATAGCGCGGCAGTGGTCGCAAACGTGCTCAAGGTGCCAAAGGCGCAGGGCTCGCGAAGACGGGAATTACTTGACAAACTGACTAGAGGGTTGGGCTGGTATCGCTGGTCGCCCAGCATAACGTTCTTGTAATGCTACATTTGCATGAAATTGAGCATCTCCTGCGCCCGCTTCGCAGCAGCAGTATCTGCAGTGTGTCATAGTATGACGCGCTCCCACGCCGGGCATAGCAGTAAGGACCCTACTTCAAAGTATTACAATATATAACACCTACTTCAAAGTATTATTGGGCGTAGCCCCATCACTGTGAGCTTGCTTTTCAGCGTTTTCGGCGAATATGGTACTACCTTCGCGCAACCCGCATGTCTATAAGAATTTCGCACTTATACGGGAGGGCGACGACACAGGCAACACGCACGTAATATATAAAATAGTAGGGGTATTGACTTCTGTAGACTGACAATTCCTTATCACTTACATTTAGTGAAGACTCTTAATAGTACCAACAAAACGGTACATAAATTACCAAGAGATCAAATTATGGAAAATGGCCCGGTCAGTGGCATCGCTCTGAAATAAATTTCAGAGAACTCATTCGTAGTTTCTAACACAAAGAAACGGTTGGCTACATTTAATCGAAAAATGGGAGTCCTTCGAGCTCGCCCATATCCTAGTCAAGTGGCACGAGCTGAATTAGTGAGACGACGTTGTCTGCGTTAGAGACAGCGTATTAGCTGCTGACGAGCTGTCAATTATTTTGCATCACCTATCCGCTTACTTTTATTCGCAAATAATTAGCGTAATGTACGTAGTACTGTACCTTCACACTTCGACCTGTTCAGAATGGGGCGTCAATAAGGAACGGGTGTCATCCTATAACCTTAAAAACCTAATATTATGCCATTATAGAGGGAAGAGCTTGAAGCACTGACATTG
>JAHQIV010000991.1:0-14535 GCA_030463285.1 Phytophthora europaea
ATCTGTCGAGCCGGCTCGAGCCAATCGCGTCTAAAATCGCTCCATTTTTAGGCATCTGTACGAAATCTGTACGAAATCTGGCTGATATATCCTACGGGAATCGGTCCACTAACATAATACATACCTTCCGTAATCCGGTATTAGTTATGAGTGCAATACGGCCTCTATCGCAAAACTATTATAATAGTATGTTGACCTATCCGCTGAATATTAGGACAAATAGATCATGATAAATAGTAATCGGTAAAAAGAAATAATCACTTTCACATGCAATATTATCAAGTGGTGAACCCAAATATCACCTTGATGATTAATCTGTCTACTCCACTCGGGCAACATTAGTGGGTTTCGTAGCAGGTCGGACATCCGTAGATGGGCTCACAAACCCTTCAAGACTCGAGTTACACCAATTCTGGATCATACTGAGAATTTTTAAGTAGATAGATAGATATGAGACGACATTGCAGAGTACTAGTAAGAGCGCGTACGGTTGAGTGCGTGTGTGTGGTGCGGTACCACCGCCTCCTCGTGCGTATTAGCGTCGTGTACATGCGTTTGCACCGCCAGGAGCTGCGCACGCGCATCCGGAGCGTGGTGAGTGGCGAGCGCCACCAACTACTTATGGTGGTATTTGACGCGGCCGAGGTGGAATTTTGGTGCGTCGGCGTCGGGCTCCGGATTGCGATCGATCTGCAACCCATGGCTTCGTGCCTGCTGGACCAAACGCTGGAGGCTTAGACGCCCGTGACGCGCTTCCACCCGATCCAGCAGCCGGACCAGTGGTAGCTCATCGGCGACCGCAACGGCCAGCAGCTTTACCGAGCGCAGTTTTGCCCACTCGTCGACCCTCACGGACTGCATGGCGAGGTATCCCGCCGCGTCTCTGTTGGCGTCTTGCATGCGTCCGAGCTCCTCGTGTCAGCACATGCCTCTCTTGTGCACCAACTTGCTCGCGGGAGCGCTGGCTAGCCACTTGAGCCATGCAAAGCGGTTCGAGAAGCCCGTGTCGTCCTCGCTATATGGGTCCTCGTCCAGCACGGGCAAGATGGCCGCGTCGAGGAAGACGCGCGCTGAGTCTAGAGCGCTCCGCTGGTGGCGGTGTAGAGGCCCAGCAGCACGTCTTCCAGGCTGCCAGTAATCTGGCCCAGCGCATTCGCCTGCATGGCCTTGCTCTCTCCTCTCGTTCGACCAGCAGGGGCTCACGAGGTCCACCACGTCGTGTGATACGTCTTTCGCCCGCTCCCGAACAACCACGTCGCGGTCTACATGAAGTGACAGCATGCGATCGGAGGGAAGTCGAGGACCTCGATTGCATCGCCATCATAGCGAAGCTCGGACTTGGTATCGCCAATGCGTTGGAATCATCGGATGCTTCGTCAAGTGTGAACCCAATCGGTAAGAACAGCATCATGTACCCTACGGTGTGGCTAAGCTCGTACAGCGTTGCCTTTTTCACAGATCGCGAGGCGTATACACGGGGCTCGGACGTAAACCATTCGATCCAGACTGACGATAGCGACTGCGAGCCCTTCTTCTTCGGGCGTATGACTCTTGAGCTCTGCTGTGGAGTTGGTGCGGTCGCATGCTGATCAGCGTCAGGCCGTACACTTGGTGTTTGGTCGCCCACCTGCATACGTAAGTGTGTCTCAATGGCTAAAATTCGCTCTACGAGCCGCTTGTTCTGCAGAATTTGGACCTCGATCTGCTTCGACAGGCGTTTCAACACATCCTGTACAGCCGCGATTTCGCTGGTTTCTTCAGGAGGAGGAGTCTTCTCTGGGGGATCGAAGGCGAGACGAATAGCAGCGCTACAAGCTAACACTTCCGCTTCTCCGATGGATCGTGCCGCCATGGCCTCGCGTATCCTGTTGACAAGTCCGCTCGTCTCGGCGAACAGTAGCAGATCTGGGTAGTTCATCAACAGCGTCGCAACCAAGCACTCCGCGACATCCTCGTCCAGGTTGAGCGCGGTATCAGCAAAAGCCATCGAATTGGTAAAGATCAGCGCCTGGCACTTCGTCGCGCGATCACGGATCGGCTGCTCGAGGGCATGCAACGAGGGAAGGTGGGCGCCTTTCTGTGGGCTCCACCCGCTCAAGACCCGGGACACGTTTCGATCCGCCTGCGTCGACCCCAGCATGTATCCGAACGCCTTGATCACTCGATCCAGCTGCCAGCCGCCGCACTCAATGATCCAGTTCTCGGCCACGCTGCCGTCGTTAGCGTGCATGGCCGTACCACGCCCGAAGGAGTGCGAGGTAAGTCCCGAGGTAAGACGGGTCTGTCTCTCTTGCGCTACTTGTCGGGCTCTAATCAGTAAACGATTCACGTATGCTTGCGCACCAGGTACAGACCGCTTGCCTGAGGTCGTTGGAGCTTGGAGAGGCACCGGGTCGTCATCTACCTCGAGCAACTCGACAATGATCAACTCCTCAACATCGCTCGCAACATCGGCGCTCTGCTTCTTGGACTGGAACTGGGGGAAGAAGCGCTTGCTGGGTGCCATCTGCATTGCGAGAGCGGCAGCCAAGGTAAATAGCGGCCAGGTTAGGAAGGAGGTCGGGTCCTTGAACAGGGAGATGCCCTGTAATAAAGCTGTCTTCACCCGCTTGAAGCGGAGGAAGAGTACGCCACCTAACAGAGCAAAATCATTTAGTTTAGCAAGAGGCAGCAGATAACAATACAATGAAATGGCTTGCCAGGCAGTACCGAGAGCTGTTGTTTCTCGAGTTGCTCTGCGTTCGAGCTACGTCCGTACAGATACCACAGCATCACTACTAGGGACGCATCTAGATAGACGCTGTCTGCTGAGGCAGATGTATAAAGTAGCATCACGATATTTCCCAGGTCCTGCTCGGAACATGGGGGTACTTTCTTTTCGAAGCCAGCGTCCTCGCGCTTGGTACAAAACGTTCCGAGCCCAGAAAGAACATTTTGTAGCTGAGGCTTGACTATAGCCCCCTGCAGTGGATACTTATTCAGCAGCCAGTTCTTGGCAAGTATATGGTCGAATCACTTGTCCCTATTATTAATACGATATGGAGGAAGTACTGCTGATATCATGGACATCAATACAGTATCCTCCGCTGTCCCACAATTTCCTATGAAAGCAGCACTTCCTCGTTGCCGAGATTTGATGACCCACTTTTTCACGCTTACTACTAATCGGCACAAGCAGCAGTGCTATAGCACTCCTGTGCATCTACATACAAATGTAGACTACTTGTCACCAGCCTTCAGCTATACCAAGGGGCATGCGTACAGTTCTCCACGCATGTTGACGACTTGGAGTTGTAAAGAACCAAGGTGTCATTTTCCGTCGTTGCTCCTGCTTGATATGGATGAGTACTGCGTACACAGCAATATATGGGGATCAAAGGCCAACTTGCATTGATGAGTTACTTAGCAGCCACGTCGGCACGCGTTTAGCTAAACGCCTGAACCCCATTACGACGGTGGCTGTGAGTAAACTCGAGATGCGAAGTTGCCATTGCCGGCCATCATTGCTGCTAACGGTGCTCCCACGTCGCTTGAGTAGTGCGTAACGTATTCGACTTCCAAGCACCATGAAGCTTTATCGAGGTTGAATCTGCTCCACTCGCGATCAAAGATGATGCCCCTCCGCTCCGCAGCGAATGACACGAGATGTGTTGGGGGTTCATTCCAACGCCCCTTGCCGCCGCCTTAAGGACTTTGGACAGGTCCTCGGCCCTCAGCATTCTTGTTCTGCTGAACGAGCAGACTGGGTCAGTTGGTTGTAAGTCATTGCGCTCTGCCAACTCTAGGAGGAGGACAGTCCCTAGAACAGGGCAGACTCGATCGTTGCCTAAACGGGTGAGGGATCGAGACGTACCCAGCCCTTGCTGGTCTGTTTTGCTTCCTCGTAGCGTGATGACTGCATAGGACGCACTCTCGATTGTGACCGCGGGACGACCCGCGATGTCACACACTTGCACGTCGCGGACTTCCAGCGCATACTTGTGTTTTCCACCTTTAATCGCAAGATATTCCGAGCTCCTTAGAAGATGGATGAAACCCAGCAGCGCAGCCCCAAGAAAGAGGCGTCGCTGTGGGTTCTTGTAGTCGATATGGTTAGCGATCCACTCGAGCATGGCAGGGGACACTGGGGTTCGGGAGGACGGGGCTGGACTGAGTCTTCGCATTCCTGCGAATGCGGTCGCGTGGCCAGGGGTGATTTCGGGCTCGAATCCGGCGTAGATACGATGAAACCACTTGACATGGCTAATGCGGGTGTGAATGGATGAAATGGCAGCTTGGTTAGTGGCTGGTGAGGAAGTCCAGCGATCGATGGCAACTAGCACCAAACTGGAGAGACTGCGCGACTTTGTCGTGTGGGGGCAGCCACGGTGATCGTCCGATTCGGTGGCTGAACACTGACCACTGCTCCCAGGTAGTGTTGTACTGTCGACGAGATGTGTCGGCGAGGGAACGCTGCTGAAGGGCGACCAATTGCCATCGTAGGCTTTCCTCACGTTGATGGGGACCTGCGCCTGCGTCCAACTGTTAGTTAATCTTAACCATTGAGCAAGTAGCGGGTTAGACCATGCGCGTGACCCCATATCGGCTAGGAAGTTGGATGAACCTGCAAGGTGGCCTGCGGACACACAGATGCTCCATTCTGCTTCCACCGCGCCAAAAATTCTGTTCATCTCTTGCGACAACGGATTTGTACTCGCCAGTTAATTACACCACGTCACTGCTGTTGAGTTGTCAATCCAAAAGCGGACGTGGACGACTTGTTCTGTTCTCCAGCGCCCACCCCAACATATTACTGCGAGAAGCGCGCCAAATTGTTCCCGGACGTTAATGCTGAACTCTTGACGCTTTATCATGTCCTTCTCTGTGGCATCGAACTGGATGCAAAGATACTCTTGCTGTGCCGGATTCAGGACACACAAACCCGTGTCACTTGCGTCCATGTAAAGATGCACATCCAGTGCAGGTAGGTCACAGAAGTATTCCAACGAGACACCAGTTAGCCGTCCATGGCGTAGGATATGATCGAACCACACGAGATCTAAGCGTGCCTCCTGGGATACACGCACCGGTTGCGCGCGCGGTGCTCGCTTCCAGAGCCCAACTAGCCTCTGGAAGAATGGTATTTCTGGCCGTATGCACGAACATACGTGTCGAAGGCTACCCAGCAGCTTTGTTAGTTGTGTCCGCGTCGTTGTCGTGGAGTTCAAGATGCCTTGTACGCGACCTAAGGCCTTCTGGATTTTAGCTTGTGGCATGGATACTGTCATGACTAAGGAGTCCCATTCCAAGCCTAACACGACAAGCCGTGTGGACCAATCTGTAAACTTCTTCTCGTTTATTGCACGCGGTCCCAGCACAGCTGTCATCGCCAAGCGGATTGCACTGTCGCACGCTTGGAGGCGATCTCCGATGTCGTGTTCGACCAACACGTGATCATCGACCCAGTCGAAGCCGAAAAACTGGTCAGTGTCGGGGTCACTGGGGTTGAGTGAATTTGGGCTTTCGCGCCGGACAAGGTGTGATATGGCCTTTCCGAAGGCGCCGTAATGGGCAGCTGATCCCGTTCATCCAAAGGGTAGTGCCAGATCAATTACCACAACGTCGTCTTCTGGGATTGATCCAGCGAAGAAGGCGCTTACCTCTTCGTAGACGTGAAGATTCTTGTAGGCGGCTTTCACATCTCCCTTCATGAACTTGACCGTGCCTGATTGGCTCGACGTAGTGCAATGATTCTGCGGGCAATAATGTCTACCAGGTCGTAAACAAGCTCCGGAATGCCCTCTAGAACCGACCACGCGTTGGTTGAGGCTCCGATCGGGCATGATAGGTCATGGATTGTCCTGGCTTCGACTAATGGGTTGGCATCGGACTTCTCCACGCAACCAAAGGGGCTGAAGTGCATATTCCATCGTGATGCTGCTTTCCGCGACACAACGAGATATGTACCGTTGGTTTGGCCGTCATGGTTACTTCTAACAGAGCATTGCGCCAAACTCTGGCTGATTTGTGGTCCGGGACCGGACTGTTGTTGAGAGGG
The DNA here is from genome assembly GCA_030463285.1 of Phytophthora europaea. Lineage (NCBI taxonomy): Eukaryota > Oomycota > Peronosporomycetes > Peronosporales > Peronosporaceae > Phytophthora > Phytophthora europaea. The sequence continues at coordinate 6,038 of JAHQIV010000991.1, forward strand.
CCGTCTACTTGGAACGTATGCTTGACGCCGTGTGTCACCGTGCTGACAAGTTGATTTACGTGCTTGTAACCGTGCAGGAGCCACGCGTAATGTTCCGGCGTTAAGGCTTGTTCGGGGCGGGTGACTCCAGTGACTGACCTCGCACGAGACGTATGGTGTCGATTAAGGATAGGTCGGTTTGGGTTACCAGCTGCGAGATCTCTCGAATATAATCGCGGTCCAGTGTAAACGTCTGAAGCTGCCCGGCGGTCGTTACTCGCGGGATTTGGCGAGGGCGCGGCACGTTGGCTTTATCTAGCCCCTTATGCAGGGACACGCGACATGCTTGCTCTGTAAATTGTACTTGTTGCTCCAGGTGTTGAATCACTTTCGACACGACTAACCGTGTACCCACGCTTGTAGACTTCGGCAGTGTTGACGGCCCTCGTACACTTTGCACGGGACCTGGGCCGACACTTCTGCGGGGACTTTCTTGTCCCGACGACGCTGCTGGTGTCCAGGCTGGGCATTTGTCGATCCGTCTCCTGGGTGCGTTCGTGCAAGAGCTCGATGGGCTGTGTCGGCTCCACTCGATACTGCTTGTCGGGTGTGACCTCGTGACGCCATGAACAATAATCCGGTTAGCTCCGCGTCTTGCATGGAAAATCTTAACTGGATCTTGGATCGAGACACCGAACCAGTTCTGAGATCATTAACAACTGCTAGGTGATACGCTGCAAACACATTCGAAAACCAAAACGCTAAGATGTGGACTTCGCGAGAGCTCCACGGCGCGAAATCATTCAGGGTCTCGCAAAATTCTTTTGCGGCTTCCACGAAATCCCGTATGATGCTATCGAAGAACTCCTTGGCGAAAATGTGGAGCACTGTTAGCGACTCAGTGAGGTCGCTGTACTCACGGTTCTCAGGAATGTGAGGCAGATCCACTTTAGCCGAGAAGTTGCGCATATTCACGGCATGGGCTTTCTTCCGCTCCAGTTTATCATTCAGGTCGAACCGTGGAAAGTGCAGCACCGATAGGTCACAGAAACCGAATTGAAAATCGTGCAGCCGGGACGTGACCGCAGGGTAAGCCACGATATTTGTTGAAGCTGACGTGCGCACATGGTCCATATAGATATCATCATCCTTACCTATGTATGCCGGTGCCGAAATCGCGTTGTGTACTTCCTATTGGGCGCGAGAAGGGAGACATGTCTGCTTGCTTGTGTCACTCTGAGAGGGTATGGGGATGAGATCAGACACACTTGGAACCTGCCCGACGTAAGGCGCCGGCGTTGGAGTCGACAAGCCACAAGCCCAACTGGTCCCTGCACTTGCTGCTGGTGAAAGGTGCAGGAGCTGCTGCGCATATGCAGCGGCTAACTCCGGATGCGGGGCCAATACATGCAAGATGGCTTGAATTTGATCACTGGGTAACGGTGTATCGGGTGTGGCGGTTGCGACCGGGATACTCTGCTCCACCCGTGCTGACGTTGCTTACGGGACCGATGGAGGTTCGGTGCGGCGGAGCTTGGGGACCGGGCCGTCAGTGGCTAGGGAGTTGAGTAGATCAGTAAAATGTGTCGTCTCGGCTTCCGTGTCGGATTCGTCAAGGGCGGACGGCTCGTAACTCTGCGCTTCGTCTGTGGGCTGATGTGGCTGTCGACCACCAGTACTGCGAGCGGGTGGAACCACATCGACGCCCTCTTCGTGAGCGCTCGCTCCCTGTATACTAATACGTAGATCGCCCCTGCTCCGAGTGCGGTACGCCCCTTGTGTGGCATTTCGCTGTGGGGGGTCCGAAAAAGTTGCCTCGAGCCGCACGTTGGATGGCGTCGTGCGATTTCATCTTTGTAAAATGCAAAATTGACCACATCACCAAGGCATAGAACTCTGTATTCTCCCGTGCTTGGACACATCCATGGAATTGTGTCAGAAGGTCTTGGACACGACTGGCGCGACACGATCCCAGCAAGGAGTCTGGATGTGGCTTTGGTTGCCCGTTGACCATTCTGCCCGAGTAAACGGTCCAGTATGAGGCTATGACTGGACTCGAGGGCTTCAGTCGTCGTGATGGTTGGTTGAAACACTGCTTTCCACAACAGCATCGCTAGCACCGGGGCCACTTCGACCGTCGGCTGATACGGAACTTCGTGCGTTCCTGACGCCGTGCGAACGACGTACGCTCTTCCGTTGTAGGAAATGACCTGGCCGTGGTGGAAAACTCCGTCGACCATTCCATACACGGGGCGAAATAGCAACAGACCAGGCTGGCCTGACCGAAGTTCCGTTCGAGGAACCTGCCGAAGTGTGGCAGTGTCTGGCGCAATTGTCGTTAGGCGTGCTCGACCACCCCCTTGTCCCGGGAGGATTTTGACCTGAGTGGAGCCCCCACGCCTCGATGTCACTTCCGCGTAGCGCGGGCCGTCGTGGTTAAACTCGGTGATGTCGGCGGGATAGAGTAGCAAAGCGGCCTGCACCATGGCTGTACGAGGCGGGATGAATGCCGGCTTCGACGAGAGATGGAGGACTGGAAACTTGGAGGTGGAAAGAGGGAGAATGAACAGGAGGACGACCTTTCCGGCGGTGGTTGTGCTCTAAGGGTCTCTGCCGGGTGAAACGCCGATAAGAATCTGAGGACGACTTCAAGCGGCTCACTCTTGAAAAAGCACTTTTCACCTCCATCCAACAGACACATTTAACTGCATAGTGCATCCTACTTTATCATTCTACTTCTACAAGTGTCGGATACCTACAAAATATTTACAACTATCGCCTTTGTTATCGACCTGCGTACCCTCCCGAGGCGGCGGCTCCCGGGTTGGCTATCATATGCGGGACGGAAGACTGTAATAAACTCAGAACAAGTTATGTGGTGAGTCACATTTGGTGGAAATAGAGAGTGTATTTGACTTATCCAAGCGACCGGATGTCCCAACTCTCTCCAAACTTCGTCCGTCTCCATACGGATCTCACTCGGGTTATCGTCAATGTGTATCTCGAGGCCATTTCGATCCGTGAGAATTGCGGTGAACTCGGCGGAGGGCGTTTTCTCCTCAACCAATCGAGCCTCCTCCTCCGATACCGTTCCCATTGCCTCAAGTCGCTCTTGCATCAGCCCCCAAAACTCTTGAATCGTGGCAGCTCGTGTGTCAACTGCACTGGAAAGCCGCCGTTGTGTGTCCTCTGCTTTTAAGCGTTCGTGCTCTTGGTACTTTGCGATCGCTCTCCACTTTGAAGGTATCTGCAACTTGATCGCCTCGTTGGCTCTTCGACGCTTATTCAATTCCTCCGTTAGCACCGTCACCTGCCGCCGAAGCCTTGCGCGTTGCATTTGTCGACGCCTATAATACGACTTGCAGCTCTTGTCCTCTAGCGCGTCTTTATCCTCATTCCCAGGACGAGGCACTTGATCGGAGCGATAGTCGCTACTGGTTTTCTTGTCTGGGTGCTTGTTGCCATCAAGCGGTAAGAGTGCCGGCAAGTCACAGGAGGTAAGAAAGTCTTCGACTTCAGCAAGGAAGACAGTATCAGACATGAGTGTCGTAGCTGAATAGGAAATGACGAGATCACGCTCTGCTGCTGAAAGCCTGCCTCTTTTCGTAACAAACGAATTGCCACCGCAGAGCATGTTCCTGAATGGTTCTTAGTGGAGAAGGAACATGCAAGTACAGTATGGATATCAGTAAGTTCACCTCATTGTATCCATGTAACAGGTTTCGATCCGATCGGCAGTAGCTTTTTATCACGTGGGAATACTTTTTCGATACATAGATCAAGCGGTGGCGAGAAGGAGTGTCTGTCGAGATTTCTTCGACTGCTGCTGCGTGACCTTCATCGCGCGTGCGAATGTGCTTCTCGCGATGACGGCGCACAAGGTCCGGGTTTTGACCGTCGAAATACTTGTCGAAAAGATCGCTGGCGTACATGGGCCCCGTGACTACTTCCCGGGACTTCCAAGTCGTCACCGTCAGGCAATCAAATTCGCGTATAATGTTGTCCGCGGTGCACCTGACACCGCAGTGGTTTAGCTGCAGACAGGGATAACTCACCGCCTCGTACAAGTTGGACGATTGCCGAACTAAAGTCCGGTTGTCACGAAGCCATTCCATCAGGATGTCGAGTGGGATGGAGCCATCAGCGCCGACAGGCTCGCCCCAATTGAAGTGCCGCCGGCTGTATCGGGGAGGATGGCTCATTGCCGACCTGAGGACTCCTTCAATTCTACGACTGGGAACTTGAGAAAGGGACCGATCAACCAACTGCCATGTTCAACGTCTGCATGACAAGCTGTCAACGGTCTTGTACGATGCGATACTAACGCTACAATACATGTACTGCTGTATCACTTGCACGTCACCATTATCACTTGCCTAACCGTAGGGCAATGCTGTAGCCAAATAGATACGACGAAAACTCTACCACATTTGCCAAAACTTTTTGTGTGGTTCAACGAGAGCAATCGCATCACTCTTCACGAGCAGCACCTTCACCACCTCCGTTCATTTCATTTGTTTTCAATCGGCTTCCAAGTATTGCGACCAAAAGAGTGGGATGGATGGGCCAAACCAAGCTACTCATGTGACTCTGTTTCTTACTGTCCGTCATCATATTCGAGGATTGATTTTCACTGTGTGTAGCTGGAAATATGTCGGGGAAAAGCGTTCACTGATCAGCGACTACGAGATGAATAAAATGTATCTGCGTTGATGGCACACCCAAAGACACTGGTTACGAGGAACGTGGTATTTAGAGGAAGTTCTTGGCTCAGATTTCGAGCCGGATGTATGAAGATTCAAATCGTAACTGGCAGATTCGATCGGAGAATGACAAGTATCGCGTTATCCGAGTGGTTCGGTGTGGAGGAGTGGGGGACCTTGACAAGCTCACGGCAAGCTGTTCACATATTCTTGATCGTTGTATTCCGGAAACACGGTACTAATGCTATGCTGAAGCTGATTGCAGTGAAAACACGCCTCGTATCCGATTCGGACGATTTTGATGTGTGATATGGCGCTGGTAGTCATTATGCGTCGTCTTTCACAGGTGCATGTCGAGCTCGCGAAGCCTGGTGAAAGTGTTGTGGATGGATCTATGACAACTCGCTAGGACCTGTGCGCAACCATTGTGCTCGTGTCAGTGCTGATCCTGAGGTGATGTCTTTTTTTGGGATCGCGAAAATGTTTGACACCCACGCCGAGTTGGACTCTTCGATGTTGTTTTTTCGAGAATTTATTTCACAAACACGGCTAGTGCTTGTTCCTCAACAAGAGAGTGGCGAAAGATCGCCAACAACTCGACGCGTGCTTGAGAGTATGATAGCTGTCTGTGCTGGTCTTCGCCTGTTCTGAATTGTGCCAACCATGGCTTACAACCAGTGCTACCACCCAGGCATTCATTTGGGGTTTTCCTACAGTACATGTAGATGCCGCTTTGCCGGATATGAGTAGTGTCTGTAGTGTTGAATCCACAGCAGCACATTAACCAACATTTTGCAAGCGGCACTCACTCTGGTTTAGGCTGGGCTGCTGCACGTCACTCCGGTCATTTTCATTTCGCCGCCAAGCACCCACCCGACCCGCGCGTAGGTAGATCGATGCAGCAAGCAGACTTGCTCAGCATCACTCGTGAAAGTATTGTTGCCCAGCGAGCACTTACTTTATTGAGCATACACATCGTTTCACTCGACCACTACCCCACCTTTCTCCACATCGTCCGCTAGTATGGTGTGAAGTTTGTAGAGCGCCTCGGATGCCGTCGGCCGTGCCTTGGGGTCTAGTGACACACAGGAATTGCCCAGCTCCACGACAGCTTTGACCGCTTCTTTGGAGAATTTGACGTGGAGTTTTCCTATTGCCACCATTTGGAGGATCGCTGGCTCGGGCATTTGCCGAGTCGAGTCGTTGGGGTCCTTGGCGTGCCAGTACGGCGATGCGTGTGTATCTAGCTCTGACAGCACGACACCAAACGAGAACATGTCGGCCTTGTCGTCGTACTTGTCCCCGATCATCACCTCCGGCGCCATCCACAGACACGTACCGACGCCTCCAGTCATGGACTCGTTCACGCGTTCTCGGGACGTCCCAAAGTCCGTGAGCTTAGCGTCTAGCCTTTCGTTCAGCAAGACGTTCTTGGACTTGAGATCGCGGTGGATGATTGGAGGCTCCAGCGAGTGCATGTACGTCAATGCGTGGGCAATATGCAGCGCGATCTTGAGCTTCTTCCTACTGAAACCCATGGGATACTCCTGCTCTTCGTAGTCACTCAGCAACGCCTTCAAGTCTCCTCCAGCCATAAACTCCGACACTACACACATGTTCGTCAACGAGTCCCACGCCACACCAATGAACTCGACGATATGAGGGTGCTCCATAGACGCCATCATCTTCACCTCGGCCAGGAGATCAACAACATGAGAAATACTGCGGCGTGTTTCTGGCAGTAGCATCTTCACAGCCACACGCCGACCCCAATACAGACCCGAGTACACGACTCCGAAGCCTCCGCGACTCAGTAGCTGCACGACAACCACTTTATCTCGTGGAATGCGGGCTGCAACAACGAACTCATCTTCCCACGGATGATTCGTTGTGGTTCCTTGGAACGTCGAGCTGGAACTTGACCCTGGGATGAACGTCCGCCCTGACCGGTGATAACTCGAGCTGGAGCTTGATGCAGGGACAAAGGTCCGACCTGAGCGTTGATAACTCGACCCAAAGCCGGAGAGAACGGGGTTGAACGACCGCGTCGTCGTCTGCTCTGGGAAAGTTGGGCACGTGCTGCTGCTGAGCGGGAGGATGGTCCGTCCACTCACGGGCTTGGACAGGAAGGCCATGTCGTCAGGCTCCAGCATGGCGATACTGTCATTGGGTTCGGTGCTCCTAGCCAGCAGCAGCTTCCGCTTGGTCGATCTCCACTTCCACGCGACGACTGCAACGACGCCAAGGACCAGCGCGACAGCTACGGAGAGAGGCCCGACCAACGTCGCAGTGCTGAATCTCTGGTCACCGTCATCAGCGACGGACTCGCTGGTCACCGAAGTACCCGAAGAAGAGCTCGACACGGGGTCACTGCTGGACGAACTGATGCTGGTGCTGACCCGCGTGCTCGTGACGTCGTCGCTGACGTAGAATCTGCTGGAGAGATAGCACTCGTGCGCTGCCACCTGCGTCAGGTTCGTCGTCACGGTGGAGTCGGGGGTTTTGCTGCAGTGTGCGGCGTTGAAGAACTCAATGTTCACGGACCCGTCTACGAGTGTCAAGGCGACGGCGGAGGCGTTGCCAGCCTCCGAGATGGACGAGATCGCGTACGGCACGCAGCGGTTCGAAGCCTGCAGCACGTGGGTCTGCGCGTAGCTGTCGTCGCTGCAGTTGCCGCGACTGAACTGCTCCATGACGATGTATGTGGTGCCTGCGAACGCCGTCGCCGCGAGGTCGTGCACACTGACAGAGTCAGCGACGCACGTCGTGTTGTAGTAGTACGTGGCGTCTCCGAACACGATGGGCATACAGCTCTGCTGACTGCAGGTCGGTGTTGCGTCCATGACCTGCATACTGAAGGGCGCGGTCAAGCACTCGCTGTCATTGAACATGGCCACAGCCTTCAGCATCGCTGCGCAGCTTCCGCTCAGCAGCCAGAGGGGGATCGCCACAAGCAGCCAGCACTGCAGCAAGGTCATGGTCGTTCGAGAATGAGCGCGGGCCGCGACTTGGCTTGGCTTGGCTTGGATTCCGACTCTCTTGGCTCATCCAGAGTCCGGCGCGCGGAGGACCTGCATGGAAGGCATGGAAGCACTGGATAGTGGCATGGACGCAACGTGGATGGATAGGAGCGCGTCGTGTTTTGCCTTCAGCTGGAATGGTGGAGCGCTACGCGTCGCGGCATTGTCCAAGCTGCTGGAAGGCTTCGAGTGGCAGCATCGCCAGGCGCTGGCCACGCTTCCGGTCGCGGTTGAGCTCGACACAGCGCTCGCGCGCCTCGTCATACGTGCAGATGATGGTCTCGCCCTGGCAAAAAGACCCCGTGCTGCGTTAGTTGACCTATTAAGCAAACTAACGCAGCGTCTTGATACCTGTTGGGTGAGCTGCTGGCGGTGTCGGAAGTCCGTGTGGCTCGTGTAGAAGACGTACGCGCGCTGCATGAGCCTCGAGGCGTCCTTGTCCTTGTCCGTCGAGGCAGCTTCCGCGCTCTTCGTCTGCCGACGTTGCAACTCGAGTCGCTTGGCCTTAGCCTCGACAGCGTCTTGCTTGGAGACGCCGCCGTACTGCTCCAGCTTGGCGGCGCGGCCACGCATCTGGTGCTGCTCCTGGATGGACACCATCCCCTTAAAGGCGCGCAGCAGTGCGTCGCGCACACGACGCCCGGAGTCCCCAGGCTCGAGCATGACCAAGGCCGACGCCACAGCTTCCAGCGTCGACATGCAGCCCTCCATCGGCTCACTGCACACCTCATCAACTCAGTTAGTCCAGGTACCTAGTCCACATGCAACAGCCTCTTCCTCACCGCCTCAAGTCGCC
>JAHQIV010000992.1:0-14534 GCA_030463285.1 Phytophthora europaea
TCGGCCGCCGCGTGCTGAGCTTCCGTGAGGCGGACGACGCGGCCAACCGCGTGGCCCACTGGGGCCTGCAACAAGGCCTACAAGTCGGCCAGACCGTGGCCCTGCTCATGGAGAACCGGCCCGAGTTCGTGATTGTGTGGCTCGGGCTGGCCAAGATCGGCGTCGTCACGGCACTGCTGAACACGCACCTGCAGCCTGACGGCTTGGTGCACTGCGCCAAGATCGCGCACACCAAGTGGATGATCGTGGGCCACGAACTGGCCGACAAACTGGGGCAAGTGGCGGGCCAGCTGCAGGACATAAACTTCCATATCTACGGAGACGGTAGGAACAAAACCACGACCTTATTGCTGCGTGGCCAGGTGGGCTAATGCTGGGCCGTTGATGTGTACGTTTGTGTAGGGGAGCTGAGTGCGCAGGCCGCGGCCGAGTTTCTGCCGGGGGCCTTCTCGCTGGACGCGGAGCTGAAGAAGATGACCACGGAGCGGCCACCAGAGTCCATTCGCAGGGACGCCAAGATCTCGACGTCGGATATGGCGCTGCTGATCTATACAAGCGGCACGACGGGGCTGCCCAAGGCCGCACGGGTCAACCATTTCAGCATCATTCTGCGCTCGTTGGCCTTCAAGTATTCGATGCATTTGTCCATGTACGACAGGCTGTACTGCGCTCTGCCGCTCTATCACACGTCGGGTGGCAACCTGGCTGTTGGGATGATGATCTTCTCGGGTGCGACGCTGTGTATTTCGCGACGGTTCTCGACGACCAAGTTCTGGGACGAAGTGCGCGCTTATGACTGCACGGTGATCCAGTACATTGGTGAAATGTGCCGATACCTACTGAATGCGACTGCGAAGGCGAACGACAAGGAGAACCACGTGCGCGCAGCATTCGGAAATGGATTGCGTCCCGATGTGTGGGCCCCGTTCCAGGAACGCTTCGGCATCCCGTCCGTGTACGAGTTCTATGGGTCGACGGAGGGGCCTATGGGCATGCTGAACGCGTGCACGACCAAAGCGGATCAGGGACATCTCGGCCGTCGCGGATTCATTAATAATGTGGTCACTGGTGTGGCGATTGTCCGCTACGACGTCGAGAAGGACGACTACATCCGCACGAACAAGGGGTTCCTTCAGTGCTGCGCGATTAATGAACCTGGTGAACTTATCGTGAAAGTGAACCCGAAAGACCCAGCGCGAGGTTTCCAGGGCTACTACAAGAATACGAAGGAGTCCAGCAAAAAGGTGTTGACCGATGTGTTCAAGAAGGGCGACATGTACTTCCGCACTGGCGACTTGTTTAAGGAAGACGAGAGGCACTGCTGGCACTTCGTTGATCGGGTGGGTGATACATTTCGCTGGAAGGGAGAAAACGTGGCCACCAATGAGGTTGCCGAGGCCGTCTCCAAGTTCCCCGGGCTCAGCGAGATCTGTATCTACGGTGTAGAGGTGCCGAGCAACGAGGGTCGCGCCTGTATGGCTGCTATGGTGTTCGACGATAAGTCGTTTGACTTGACAGAGTTTGCACAGTTCGTCAAGCAGCGACTGCCATCGTACGCGATGCCACTGTTCATCCGAAAGCTGGAAGCGATGTCCGTCACTGGTACGATGAAGCAGGAGAAGGCTAAGCTTCGCAAGGAAGGTATGGACCCGTCAAAGATATCGGATCGTCTTTGGGTCTTCAACCGAGCCAAGGAAAAATACGAGGAGCATACCAACGCGAATTACCACCAAGTGATCACAAACTCTCGTCTCTAGAAGGCGCAAGGTCTCGGCCGCGTTGATTCACCTGGCGACCAGAAACTAATATGTCATGGCACCAAGGTGCCTCTCAATTCAGAAATCGTATGTGTTATTGATACGTGCTAACTATTCATCACCTGTTGGTTTTTGTTTGAGGCGAAGGAACATTTCTTTTCAAGTCGTAACCAGTAGTATTCATGCATCATTGTCGTACCATATCTAGTGAAGCTAGAAGTGACGGCGTCCAGCGTTACATGTATGCAACTATCAAGTCGACTAATCGTCCCAGTCCTCGTGCACGAAGTCGGTGTCTGCAGTAACAGCCCCGCTCCCTACAGCAGGCTACAACAAGTAAGTTCACACGGTATTAGAAATGATCACAGTGAGCGATTGGGGGTTGGATTCGTACCGGATATGAAGACTTGGACGTCGGTGCCGATGACGAAGGCTCCTCTTCTTCGGCATCCCAGTCGTCATGGACGAAGTTGTTGTCAGCTGTGACGCTTGAAACTGGTGCTTTGGGGTCATCACGGGCGGCCATGTTCTTCGTTGGTGGGGCTGCTTGTTCGCTGTCTTCCTCGTCCGAGTCGAAGTAATCGGAGTTCACGCGCTTACTGGGTTGGGTCGCTGGAATTCGTTCGGGGTTCATTTGCTCCAGTTCGTCACGGGAAGTTTCGTCATCAAGCGCATTGGTCGAGGTCGTAACAGGCTCACGAGGACTCTCTTCTTCTGGATCTTCATCCTTCTTCTCGTAGTGGTAGACCTCGTCTTCCTCCTCGCTGTCAGAGATGACGTTCTTGCACTGGGCGATGTCTGCTTCGAAGGACGAGCCAGATTTGATGTGAGCTACGAGCATGCTGCGAGTGCTGCTGTTGGTCGAGGGTCGAGGACTGTCGGCTCGGTCGTCTTCGCTGCTGTCGTCATCGCTGTGCTCATACTCACTGGGGCGATTGCTGGACACAGGTTGTCGAGCTCTGCTACTGGCACTCTCTTCCTCTCGTTCTCGGGGTGAACGTCGGGAAGACTCACGTTCGTCAAGTTTTTCTCGTCTTGGTTCGCGCTGCTTGGGCGATGGAGAGCGGCGCTTCCGCGTATCGCGATCGTCGTGGTCACCTCGAGGACTGCGTCCACGGCTTCGATCACGACCATGGGAGCATTCACGATCTCGACGACGATTTTCCCTGCCGCTGTCTTCACGGTTGCTGTCATCTCGCTGTCGATTCGATCGCGCTGATCGACTTCCTCGCTCCCGATCTTCATCTTCCGCGGGGCGATGATCACGCTCACGTTCGCGTTCTCGTTCGCGTTCGCGTTCGCGCTCCGATCGCTGCGTACGTTGCGCTCGACCTTCGTCCTCATTCACGTCTGCTTGCTTGGTCTCCCGTTGAGCTCGACGCGGGACTCGCTCTTGCCTCGGCTCGGCTACCGCAGCTGTGCTCTGGACGACGGCAGTCGCAGACTTGGGCGGGGGATTGCACAGTTTGTAGAGACTGTCCGACCACAAGCGGTGCTCGACGGCAGTCTCTCCTTTCAGTCGAAGCGTACGCGATGGAGACACGATCTCAATCATCTCCTGCAGATAACACCAGCAACACTCGTGAGTGTGTCTACAGAGTAGAAGATTGTGCAGCTCAGACTCACCCGACGACAGTAGATACCGCTGACGTCTTCGACGTAGAGCCAACCTCGAGGGTCCTTGGCCGTCCTACACATTTCAAACGAGAGCAGGATCAGGACGCTGACACTAAAGCTACAATGGCAATGGTTTGGATTGAAGACGCACTTGCTGGTGGAGTAGGAGATGACGAGCTTCTTCTCGGAGCCTGGGCCCGGCACGAAGCCCACTTTGAACCACCGGCGGTTCATGTTCTTGCCGAAGAAGCTGGGGTTGCTGTTGATCTTGACCATCCAGCCTTCCAGCATGGAGATGTCCACGCCATTCACCAGCATGTTGGACGTTCCGTTCGAGCAGACGTATCTCGCGAGTTCCAATTGCGTGTGCGGTGGAATGCAAAGTGGAAAAGAAGTGTAACGAACGAGCACTGGCAGAGACTTCAAGTGCTCGTTCTCATTTGAGTGCTTTTAGCCTCGAAACGGACGAGCTCGACCGTTTGGACAACAATTAGACATTCGACCTGACCATCACTCAAGTTGAAGTGATAATCTGTAGCCATGTACCGGGTATCCGGTATCCCGTCTCCACAGTCGAGTGGACAACGACAAAAAGTAAACCCTCGGTTATTGTTGTTTAAACGAAAGAAAATAATAAACTTTTGAAAACAAACCTACTGAAGTACTGGTGACGTTGCTAGCAAGTTTCTTAATTTTATAACAAAGTTTGCAGAGTTAATTCTTAAAGGGGTTTTAAAGGCAGTGCCATTAACACAGCAGCACACGATGGTTGCTCTTGTTGACCAACATATTGCTCGCCCGCGACTTGTAGCGCAACAAGCGCTGGCGACCAAGTCGTGCAACTGAGCTTAATAGTTTTGGTCTTGTAGAGGGAGGTCTTTCTTCAAAGGATAAAAGTGGAGTTGTAGAGAGAGGTCTCTCTTCAAGGGACAAAGTTGGAGTACCCACTTCGGTACCCGGTTTTGAATAAGTTACAGTGCTGCGCCGCCAAGCATAGGCTATCCGGAGCAAGTGCTCCGGGAGAGTACCCAGGTCGTCCGACAAATGAGAACAATACTAAATTAAAACGTCATTGCCGTACGATAAAGTGCTATCCGATAACGTGCTATGCAGTAGTTTGTCTGAAAGCGAGAAGCTCATCGAACGATGAGTTAGAATTCCAAGTCTTGGACGCGCGTGGAGAACTGGACGCAGGATCCTTGGTATAGTTGCAGACCAGTGAAACGTTTGAACTTGACAATATCGCCTTCTTGTGGACAGTTGGTTTCGCCATCCCAGTCGTCCTAAATGCGAACAGTCGCTAGATCTCGGTCCGTGGTGGTCCTTTAAGTTCTTCGTAGTTGTCTCGGTATAGCTCAAGGAGATCTTGAACAGGAAGCTCATTGTTGGCATCGTAAAAGTGAAGAATCCAGCCCCCCCCTGTCTGTAGTCTTGATGGTGCTTCCACAAGAAGCGGTCATAAAACGTAACCTTTTCGGTTTTGGGCTGTCCACGTTGGATGTAATCTTTCATCCCTAGTAGATAACGACATAGCTTAGTAGATATGACTCGTTTCAAAGAAAGAATAGGAAGTACCTGTAACAGTGCCGACGTCAATGTAGGTTAGTTGCTCGAGCTGTTGGCGGCGTTTCTTGGCGGGAGACTCATAGTCTGCAGGAAGTGGAGGCGGTGTAATTCCAGGTTTCTTTGCTGGAGGTTTCTGGACGGTCGATGGTGGCTTGAGTTTGTCTTCATTTGTGGAAGTAGTAGCGACTCGCTTGCCAGGCATACTTGTGTGAGGTCTGGGGACGCTGTGCAGTTGGAGGAAAAAAACTGATGTGACCACAGTTCAGGATTCGTAAGGATGCAGCTTCGGCCGTTAGAGATGGTGGGTGGAGTTGAAGTTTGAGTTAAAGACGTTGGAATTTAAAATGCTAATTTTATTTTGCGACTTGGGTTTTGATATTTGTTTACATCCAACACCAAGTTAACGGCATGGACATGACGTTCGATGAGGAGAGTGAAGTGGAGAGAAGGCGTCGTATACGTCGAGAGTATATGAGAGGCTACCGAAAGAGGGAGAGTAGTCAACAACGTGAACGGCGTTTGAAGAAGGAACAAGAGTACAATAAGACCAGGGCTTCTGCTTCACAAACAAGGGAACAAGGATCTCGTCGGAGTCAGCATTCGGCAAGACTAACGTCATCACATGTGTGGGAAGGTTTGAGCGCAACAGATGATGTTCGGTCTGGCCTGACACCGGTGTCAGAAGAAGTAAATGCAAGAGTACGATGTCGGTTGCAGCGATCGCGTGGGGCTGAAGAAATGGAAGCGTGTGTCTGTGCTGTATGCGATCGTCTGCAATTGCAAGTTCAATGTCGGGATGCTAGTGGTGATGATGTCTATTATATCCAGAATTTGAGAACTAGTCTTGGCGATGTGGATCCAACTTTGAAAGATGAGCTGGTGCGTCAATATGATTGCACTTTCGTTTCCGATTGTCTTAGTGGCATGCTGCTAAGCGCACGAGGCATTCGAAGTGTGGATAAAGGCTGACATTTTTTCGTCTGCAACGACTGCGAGTTGTATATAAAGAAGCGACGAGTACCGAAGTTTGCGATTGCAAACAGCTTTAGCATTGGCTTTCTTCCTGATTATTTACAAGATATGAGCTCTCCAGAACGTTTTCTTACACAACCGGTTAGTGTATTAGCGTTCACACGGGTAATGCGCGGTGGTAGACACCGCTGCATTAGTTCGCACTGTATGGCATTCGATGCTACACCAAGTCCTCCTGCTTGTCTGTTACCTCGTTCCCTTGATTGAGGGAGTCTCAACTTACAGAGTGATATTAACAGGAGCGATGATAGAGCGGCAAGATATCAAAGTTCGCACTATGCACCAGATTCGACAAGATATTGTTCAGAAGGCGTTGGAGTTTTACAAGCGGTGCAATGATTTTTTTCTACTGTTACAGTGGACAAACGGAGCCTGGATCTTCCTGTGGAGGACTGGGAATCTATAAACAGCAGTATTTTTGTTGAAGAATCGAGCTGTGCTGACGTGGAGCGTGAAGGGGAGGGCGTAGATGGTAGCCGGGAGGATTTTCGGGCAACTACAGAAGATGAGGAAGTTGAGGTCGTTGAGAGAACTGTAGGATTTGTCGCGGTAGATGTTCCTGTTCAAACACAGCCTTCGAATGTTGTTGAAGAGCTTAGCTTGAATGGGGAGAGCGAGCGCCGTTTTTTGGCTCGTCATTCAAGCATTGTTTCTCGGGATACTAATGGTGAGCTTTATGGTAAAATGTTTCCACATTTATTTCCTTATGGACGTGGACACCCTGGAGAAGATCGGAAGCATCCTGTTTCTCACGAGGACTGTATAAAATATTATATGCAACTGAGTTCTCGTCATTTCGCCGAGGACGAAGGTTTTGCATTTGTGGGCTTCGATCGAGTTTTATTGGAGAAGATGTAATGCACACGTCATTGCGTTGTCGGCGATCTCCGGGTCGGGTCTATTTCGTGGGTTTGAAGAGCTTTCCGAGTCAGAACTTGCGGAAGCGCTTTCGGCTAATGATGAAAGATGGCAAGGACGTAGAGCGGCAACGTCGAATTCGAGTTTGGGGGGTCGATTCTTGAGAAGTGTTGAGGTGAGTTCTGCAGCGATATGGGGGAGTGCTGCTGAAAGACGACATTATCGTCAAGAAGCATTTGCTTACCAAACTCGTTTGGTTTACCAACACTATTCGTGACACTTACTGCAAATTCGGATAATTCATTTGTTACGGTTCACTATGCTGGTGGAAGGGATGCTGATAGTTTGTGGGGTGGATGGATGGCTAAGCTGCCCACTTGTATTGAGATGAGAAAAGCTACAATGGGAGATGATACATCATCCGCACGAGTGTTTGCTAGGCACATGGATGCGTTTATTGAAGACGTCCTCGGTATCGACCCTAAGACGAAAGAAAAAGCAACTCAGGGAGGCCTGTTAAGTATTGTCCGAGCATATTTTGGAATGGTTGAAACGCAGGGACGTGGAACGCTGCATGGACACTTTTTGATTTGGCTGTCGAGGTGTCCTCCGAACACCAAGCGTTTTAATGAAGAAAGGAATCGGGATGGTGATGCTTTTGTAGACGAGATTATCCGATTTGCGTCGAGCATTGTAACGAATGAGTTAGCTATCTCAATGGAGAAAGGTAGATGTGTTGCCTGAGAGTCGTTTGCTTCTCTTCTTCGCCTACCAGCTCCACTCGACAGTAGACACAACCAGTTGCTTCCGTATAAAGGAAAGAAGGTTCCTAGTCATGTTCGTGAACCATTACTGGTGAAATGCATGCAGTGTAACCTAGCATCGAGTTCGCAGCATGTGTTACGACGACTTTTGCTGCTGAACTGGCCTGCATCTTGGCCAACGCAGATGCGGTGTTTGACCAATAGTGAGATTGAGGCTCAGGCTCGCTTTGTAGTGCTATCAAGAAAATCATTTCGTGAAGCGGTACACAAAGTACATGAAAGAGAGAGTGCGCAATCTGCGGCTAGTTGCGATGCATTTGATACTGGAGGAAGATTTGTATTATGGGAGCAAAGTAATCTTCAGTTGGCATTTTTTCATGTCAACAAGTATCAAGCCTCCTATCGTCGTTTGGACGATGATTCATTCTTTTCCGATGAAATCATCCGAGGGTTAGAGATGCTGCCACCATCACCAAATAATGAGCGGCTTCAGGAAGATGATAAGAACTTTTTAGTTTCTGCGCTTGCGATGCGATTCAATCAGCATTGGTGGTCACATACAGCATCATGTTTCAAGGCGTCAAGGACCGCATCGTGTAACACGTGTCGCTATTTTTTTCCACGCGAACCAGTAATCGAGTCATACTACGATGATGATGGAATCCACCTCCGCAGACCAGTCGGCTGCGAGTACGTCAACGGCTTCAATCGAACCATTATGAGTGCCTTCAGGTGCAATCATGATGTCCAAGTGCTAATTGGCGGAATTGGAGTAGTGGATCGCATATATTATTGCTGTAAGTACGTCACCAAAACTCAAAAGCAAGTGGATTCAATGGCAGCAATGGCATTGGCAGCCTTTCAGCGTCGAGAAGAAAAGGAGAAACGAGAACCTGAAAATCAGAGAGGTATCGACACAGCTAGGAGGCGTGTTGCCTCTATGGCGTTTAATATAACGAATCGCCAAGAAATAGCTGGACCGCTTGCTGCTCTCTATCTGTTACGAGGTTCTTGTTGGTATTCGAGCCATCATTGTGGCAAGCACCCTTACGTGATGCGGTGAAACAACTTCAAGGACAAGAAGTGTATACCTGTGGATTAGTGGAAGCTACTGGGCCCGCAGATATCGAACGGGGTAGTATGTTTCGTACGGCATCTACGCTCAATGACTACTTGTTGAGACCGATTGCATTTAGCGATGCAAGTTTATATGAATTTACGGCGAATTGCTATCGGCGCCAGAAACGAGCGGGAACATCTATAGATCTGGAGTATCTGGAGGAGCGTCCACTCTACAATTCACATTGTGTCGCTGTTCGCGTGAAAGAGGTTGTTCCAATGCTAACTGGGTATCAAATTCCACAGTGGAAAGAGGATATTTCTCTGGACAAAAAGGCGGAGTTTGCATCCGCTGCTCTAACGATTTTCTGCCCTTTTCGAAGGGCTGAAGACCTTCTTGGGCCAGAACTAAATACCCCAGAGGGGTGGGTAAATGCGTATCTTGGTTGGAAAGAGAACAGATCTTCTTTCGTGCGAGAAATCATGGCTAATATGAGTGATTACTATGCGGGAAGTATAGTGAAATATATAAATAGACAAAGCGGATAGTGGTGATTGTTCGCCGCTATCCACCCAGACGTTTCAATTCAGCTACGATAGCGATGATTCGGAGGATGACGGGATTTTTGTGGATTCGTTCCTGGGTGATGCAAGTGAGCATGATGCTGATTTGAATGACAACCTTGTTGCATTTCACGATCTTGAAGGTGATGAAACCGTAGTGTTGGAGTCAAGCGATGTCGATCCTATAAGTTGCCCTACTATTGCAAAACCAAATGAAACATTAGCGGGTACGGTAAAGCAGTGTGTAGATCATAACTTGTTTGATGGGATAGCAGCTTCAATGATCCACCCGGATGAATCGATATGTGGAAATGGCAGTGACTCTGCATTGAGACAAACTGAAGCATTAAGGACGTGGATTGCGGTAAATGGAGTAGAAGTTGACAGGTTGCGGAAATGGGTTGGAAGTATCGATTCAGATTCAACGCTTCATATGAACATGCAAGTCGCAGATGAGCCCAGAAATACCCGAGTAGTGGAGCTACTAGAACATGCATTGAAGGAAGATTTGCGACCACCAACCGTGGGGGACAACTCCGGAACTGCTGAAAAAAAGGGGGGGGTCTGTGCGTTTGCGTCCCTCCAGAGAGTATCTCGAGCATTTACGCTTAATTCGAAAGAGCATGTGGCATGTTGTACAGTCGGAAAAGCACTACTTCATCGGTGGATAATGCAGGAAACAGGCGAATTCATCGATGGTTTTACCGACAAGTTACTTGACTGTCAACTTCGGATGTTCTTGGGAGGGGAAGGTGGGACCGGGAAAAGTAGAGTCATTGAGGTGATCGAAGCGTTGTGCATTAGTTGGGGCCACCGGAGAAGTATTGTTAAAACTGCCTTAACAGGCAAAGCGACTACTATCATTGGAGGTCGAACTCTCGCTAGTTTTTTGCGGAGTATGGAAAAAGGTCTGTCGACGATTGACAATGACAGTCTAAACCTCGTTGTGGTGGAAAAAGTTTCAATGATAAGGAAACAAGAATTTTCCAGACTTGATCGATTACTTCGAAAAGAAAAGCGAGTGTTTGATGTTGCGTTTGGTGGTGTCCACATTCTCTTGACGGGTGATTTCAACTACCTCCAGTAGGAGCTGCCCCGCTATTTGCTGACCCAAAAGCAAAGCGAAAATGGTCGTCGATTGATATCGCAGCTTACGAGTTATGGCGAACATTTAGAACTGTAATTATCCTAGAAGAATCAGTGCGCTCTAGATCCGACCCTGAGTGGGGAAATGGGTGTAAGGCTGCAAGACTTGGCAACTGGACTCCTGAATTTCGGGAAATGAATAATAGCCGAGTAGTACCAACAAATGCTGGAGATGAGACAACGCTAAATATTGGCGCGTTGACTGGCCGCCAAACGGTCTTTGCAAGCCCCGAAAATGCTACACGAGCAGCGATCAACAATCAATTCATAGTAAACACGTCCACAATGATGACTGGTGGCAGTTATCCAATACGCGTGGTAGCAAGCTTCAAGGGTGCTTTAACGCACCTCGGTCGCAACGAAGCTGAGCACATACTGAATCTCCCGGATTCTCGCTTTGGGCGTATGGCACCTTTTTTGGATTTAATCCCAGGTATGCCCATCCGAGTCACTCAAAACGTACGGCGAACAAAGGGAGTTGCCAATGGCTCATTTGGAATATTATTGGATGTCAGATTTAAACCTTCAACCACATTTCGCATTATTTGGGACACAACCAGCGGTATGCTGGTACGGATACCAAGTGAACCTCCGTTGGTTGCATTTGTACGTGTTAATCGAGGTCCAGGAGCTATCGCGATCAACCCAACTATTAGTCCCGATATCTTCCCACCTTTTTATACGACAGAGGAATACTCAAAGTGCAAGATTTAGTTGGCGCCGGCTCCAAATGGTGTGCCTGGATGGTTGGAGACCAAGCTCCAGCAGTTTCCATTTGTATGCGCTGTCGGGTCTACCGCATACAAAGTCCAAGGGGAGACGTTAAATTCACTAGTTGTTGTCGCTTGGAGATCAAGTGTGGCCATTGCAAACAAACCACAACAAAATTACCTTTTAGTATCGCGTGTTACTTCCAGAAACGCACTCCTGGCACTTAAGCCGTTTACAAGCGATATAGCGGAGTGGTCAAAATCTCCTCAAGACGCGCTAGATGAAGAGAAGCACTTGCTGGTGCTGAGCGAAACTACGTTGAAAGAATTTCATGCCGAGTGGCAAAATGGAGCACTCTAGAAATTATAATATTTATAGTCTGTTACGGATAAAGCAGATTAGTTTAGTTTCTACGGTAATACGGAGAATAGCGAGCGCAAGTAGTTCAAGGTCGTGGAATCGACATAGTGGTATGGCCTTGGATACAAATATGGGTAGTTAACACACGATTTAGAGCAAATAACTTGATTTAGGGCAAAAATCCCGAATTAGCGCAATAACCCGATTGCTTTTTACAAATAGCTGGATTTAGCGCAAATAGTCCGATTTAGTGCAAATAGCCGGATTTAACTAAAACCTCCGCAAGTTACACCAGTACCCTGGTTTGGCTATCTAATCTCGATGAGAAAAGTAACCCAGTAAAAGTACCTGGTTTTGGAAAGTTACAGTAATGGTCGGCCAAGCACAGGTCTTCGACCTGTGAACAGGTCTTTCGACCTGCGAATTTGTCGGAAACTACTGTTCCGGTTACTATTTACTTATACTGAGATAGAAACGAAGTTGCTATACAGCCCAAACAGGATTGATTCCGTGGTGTTCAATATTATTGTAAAGATTGAAAGATTGAAAGATATACAATTTTCAATATATATTTTTCCGAAAGTAGTAGCAACATATTAAATCACGGTCCATTTGGTATCGCGTTATCACTGGTTACTCTGGATTAAATCATCTTTTCCACCGCGTACACCTACTTGTCAACTTGTCAACCAGCAGTTATCAACTCTTTTTGATGGCAGCATCGTTTTCGAGCGCTGCTGCTGCAAGTCGCTTTTCAATTGCTCCGACGGCTTTGGGTACCATAGGGAAGGCCCACTCCACCGTAGCCCGGCGGATCGCGCACTTGACCCGGAGCTCCATGTAGAACGGAGAATACTTGTAGACAAGCGAAGCTGAGCTCTTTTAGGGGCCGCTGGTGGTACCCTGATGAAGCACGTCCTACAAACATTGCCCAGTACCATACCAACTAACGTTATGACTGCAAAAAAATTTAAAGTCAAAACGATGCAAATGCAACCCACCTGCATAATTCCCACAGCGGCGCACGGCAGGCCAGCAAATATGCTGCCTTCGCGTGCTGGCGGCGTCCTGAACTTGTTGATATTATCATACGTCACGGAGCAGGTCCTGCAACGAAAATATCTCAAAATTTAACGATCGATCGAATGCAGTAGAGGGACAACACGTTTCTGCCGAAGCGCACCACTCGTCACCAGCTCAGTATTGTCCGTGCAGGTAAAAACGTGTCCGTTGTGATCGACCAACCCGTCTGACATCGTCCTTGACCGCTCGAAATCGAAACTGGCCAACACGAGCACAAGTCCCGATTGCTACGAACGGAATAACATCTCCCATCAACTGCCGCATCCAAAGCTCTCAATCCGCTAACGGGTTTGTCTGATCACTTCACTTCAACTTCACCACATGGGTTACGATCTGGGTACACTGTCCTCGTACCCCGGTTACGCAAACTGCATGGCTTTGGAGCCGGTGGTCACTTTCTGGTGGATAATCGCCCAAACCGAGAAACGCGACCAAGTCCCCCACGCAACTCTGATAACCATCAAGACGACGATGCTGGCGCAGGCAGCTCGACGCAGCGTTTCGCTCAGCGCCACCCACAGCTTCGCGGCCACTGTACGTCGCTCCCCCCGCATTGGCATTGGCGACCACGCGCCAAAACTCGATGTTCTAGAAGTCGCACCACCCGAATATCTGATCTTCTGACTGACTCTGGCGCGCTGGTGGTGCAGAGAGGCTTCGGGCTGGCTGGCAGTCGCTACCAGACGATGGTGAAGCCCGCGGTGGCCGCCCCGACCAAGTCGACGTCGCTGTGGTCGCGTCTCGGCCTGCAGGCGACCAGGACGACCAAGCAGCCGCTCGTCTACTCCACGAAAGCTCGGGTTCGTGTGTTTCTGAGTGACTGCAATGCTGTGGGCGTTGTACAGGTTGCAGTGGTAGTGTGGTGAATTGTGCAATGGGTGACACTGTGTGACTGTGCAATGCTGTAGAAGTTCGCGGCCTCGACGGCGACGATCGAGAACGTGGCGGCCAACCGCCCGGTCGCGTACTGGATCTTCGGCACGGCGGCCATGGTCGGTGGCATGATCGCCGTCGGTGGAGCTACCCGCCTTACGAGGTCGGGACTGTCCATGGTGCAGTGGAAGCCGCAGGGCAGTCTGCCGCCCATGACCCCGGAGGAGTGGGAGGCCCAGTTCGAGATCTACAAGCAGTTCCCGGAGTTCCAGCAGCGCAAGAACATGGTAAGACATGTTGATAGTGTTGCAGAGTATTGTTGCAATTATTGATGAGGCGGGACTTGTGATTAATTGTTGTTGCGTAGACGGTGGAGGAGTTCAAGGACATTTTCTGGTGGGAGTACGGTCACCGCATGCTCGGACGCACGGTCGGCATGGTGTACACGGTGCCGTTGGTTTACTTCATGCTGCGTAAGCGTCTGCCGGTGGAGCTGTACAAGCGATTTGGCGTGCTCTTCGGTCTGGGTGCGGCGCAGGGAGGCGTCGGCTGGTGGATGGTGCGCAGTGGTCTGGAAGAGCACGGCAAGGAGCAGCTCGAAAAGCGCAACGAAGTGCGCGTCAGCCCTTACCGTCTCGCCACGCACGTAAGTACAAGTCGCATTGGGGTATGGATTAATGTTGTCTCGGTGCTGACCGATCTGTCCTTGCGTGCTCTCGTCTCGATAGCTTGCTTTTGCATTCACGACGCTGGGTGTTCTACTCTGGACTGGTTTCAACCTAGTGGCGCCTCCGTCGCGTGCTGCGGTGACGCGCGAGATGATTTCGCCGGACGTTCTGAAGCAGACCGGACGTATTCGCAAGATCCTGGGCCACGTCTCCACCGCTCTGGGCTACACGATCATCTCGGGTGCGTTCGTGGCGGGCATCGACGCCGGCATGGCTTACAACACGTTCCCCAAGATGGACGACCAGTGGATCCCGGACGACCTGTTCGTGCTTGAGCCCAAGTACAAGAACTTCTTCGAGAACGTGCCGCTCGTGCAGCTGGACCACCGCGTGCTCGCCCTGAGCACGCTTACGGGTTTCGGCGGCGTGTACGCCATGGCCCGCCGCCCGCACATCTGGAGCCAGCTGCCGCAGCA
>JAHQIV010000993.1:0-14523 GCA_030463285.1 Phytophthora europaea
CTCGAGCAGCCCCGCGTTGGACGCCTCGTGGCTCAGGCCGTCCTTGGGCCAGCTGAGCGGCAGCGCGATGCACTGGTCCGCTTCCTTAAGCGCGTGTTGGTCTTGGGCTGCGCGGCCGAACCGCGGCAAAGGTCTGCACTACAAGGGCATGACGGACGGTGTGGATCCCATCGCTTCCTATACAGAGTGCAATCTTGATCCAAGTATGCGGTGAAGCACCGTACACGTCCTCAATACAAGGGCACAAATTGTGCACCGTCACACCTTCGTCAGCTTTAATAAGCGACCCTTCATTCGAGTGATTCACTTCGTTTGAGTATGGTGCCACGTTGAACTTAAGTAGTCTGTTGGGAAGGGGTAACGGGGTATCAGTTTCACTCAGTATGCTACAATGCTAAGGTTACGTCCAGCTTCGCATTCTAAAAGCTAGGTTTATGCCTATGCACAGGTGCACCTTCCATGTCTGCCAATAAGTCGGGTACCCAGTGGCTTTGGCGTCCATACCGACGAGCCGGTGTAGTGTAGTTGTTATAGTGTTAACTTCTGGTACCTATGCAGGATCCTCTGCAACTGGTAGTGCACCTCGCCGACGCTGGGGCGCGCTTTCGGGTCCAAGTCCACACAGGCGTGGCCCAGATTCATGAGCGCTGCCGGTGCGTTGGAAGAGAATTCGATCCGGACGCGGCCCATGGCCACCATCTCCATCAGCGCGGTCTCCGTCACCTTTTCGCCCGACTCGGGCGTGATGGTGGCGATCACACTCGCGTACGGCGGCTGGTGCGAGTCCAGCTCGGACAGGACGACGCTGAACGAGAAGATGTCGGCGCTCGTGTCGTAGTGCTTGTCCATCATGACCTCAGGCGCCATCCACCGCCTGGTGCCGACGCCGGCCGTCATCGTGTCCACGGTCCATTGGCGCGAGACGCCAAAGTCGGCGACTTTCGCGTCCCAGTCGGACGGCAGCAGGATGTTCATCGACTTGAGGTCTCGGTGCAGTATAACGGGGTCGAGGGAGTGCAGATACGTTAAAGCCTGCGCTACATGCAGTGCTATTTTGGCCTTGTCGACATCGAAGCCTGGCGCGCGGTGCTCCACGCGGTCAAACCGTCTCAGCAGCGAGAACAAGTCGCCGCCTGCATGATCTCGGAGACTGCACTGAGATCGTTTGGGGCGTCCCACGCCACACCGACGAAGCGCACGATATGAGGGTGCTCCGCCGTCGCCATCATCTTGATCTCCGAGAGGAAGATGTTGATCTGACGCATGTCTCTCCTCTTCTCGGGCAGAAGCACCTTAGTGGCGACGCACTCTCCTCGGTACAGACCATGATATACCGCGCCATGCCCGCCTTCGTTTATCAACTCCTTGCGGATAAGTTTCTCCATCGGGATACGCGCGACCAGGATGGCCTCGTCTTCCCACAGCCCCGAGCTTGACTCGGTCGATTTCTTGGTTGTCATCGAAGCCGCACTGCTCTCGAGGCGGAGCGTGGAGTCGAGATTCGCGGTGCTATCGAAGTTTACCGTCCTGTCGAAGTTGTTTAGGTCACGAACTTGGACCGCAGGTGCTGGCGTGTAGCTTTCTAGCGCGATAGCATTGGCCGCAGGGAGGGTGACCGACGCGGCGGCGTAAGAAGCGTCGAAGGAGGGCGCCCTCGGGGTCCGTTTCTGCCTTCTGCGGCGGTACAAGCAGAACGCTGTCACCACAACCAGGAGGACTATTGCTATCGAGCCGGCGACGATCGCGATGACGGTTCCTGTGCTCACACCCGTCGAGGCAAACCCATTCGGTCAGTCGGCGTCAAACTTATGGAAATGTGAGAACGCCAAAAACTCACCCTCGTCACTGCCTTCCACAGTGATGAGCCCCGATGAGGCGTCACTGTCATCAGAGTGAGAATTCACATTAATGATCACCGTCGTCGAGGCGTTCGCAGTCGCGGAGGCCGAAGCTGGCGCTGAAGTCTCAGTCATTCCACTGGAGATCGGACTGGAAGCTGGTGCCGATGTCGATTCCGCTTCGGTTACTGCGGTCGTCACCGTGGTGGTACTTGTCGGCATTGACGTCTCTATCGTGGAAGCGGGTGAAGTGAATATCGGCGCAGCGGTAGTCGCCATCGGAGGAGCTGAAGTAGCTGCTGTGGTTGTGGACGGAGCCCTTGTCGTCGGTGATGGAGTTCTCGTTGTCGGTGCCGGCGTCCAAGTGGTAGGTGTTGGCGTAATTATTGCCAGTGTCGGCGTCGGAGTGCTTGATGCGCCCGTCAAGGTATCGGTTGTGCCGGTAATGATGTCCGCTGCCGTGTCGAGGAGTGACGTGGTGTTGCTAAATGGCAGTTGAGCTCGGCAAACTTACTCCCTTCCTGGTCGTTGCGAAGATCCCGGCAGTGCGTGAGCGGCGCCCTGCGCGTTCCGAACTGGCCGACAAGCAGGAAGGGGACGCTGTGCACTTCCCGAGGGCAAGGCAGAAGCGACATTGGAAAGTGCGGGTGGACCGTGTCAACGACATCGTGAACGGACCGATTTGCTTCAAAGTCTTGAGTTCTATGCACGGCCAACATCCTCAGCAACATATTGGCCTGCATGCGGGCTTGTGACCAGTTGTACACCGACGCTTTCGGTGGCATTGATCGCGCGCGAGAAAGTTTCGGTGGGCGCTGCTAGAATGGACAGTCTTGACATTGGAGCTGGATTACGATCGCTTCCCCAGCTAGCTACCGAAGCTACAAGTATTTTACATCTCCCTTCTGCAGTCACCGCGTCTACATCTCGTGTGACTGCAACATGAGCTGCAGTTGGTAGTTCACTTCTCTGGCGCTGGGTCGAGCCAATGGGTTGAGGCTCACACAAGCGCGGCCGAGCTTCACGAGCTCCGTCGACGCATTCGATGAGAAGTTGATTCTCACCCGTCCCATTGCCACGAGCCGCAGTAACGCAGCGTCAGGAACTCGCTGTCCGTTGTTGCCCATCCGGTCTCCTGCGTACGGGTACAAGTGCGAGTCCAATTCGGAGAGCACGACGCCGAACGAAAAGATGTCGGCGCTCGCGTCGTACCGCTCGCCCAGGATGACCTCGGGTGCCATCCAGAGTGAGGTCCCGGCCTCGCCCGTAAGGCTGTTCTTGCGGGAAACGCCTAAGTCCGACACCTTAGCGTTCATTGAGGACGTCAGTAGGATGTTCCTCGATTTCAGGTCGCGGTGCAGCACCTTCGGGTGTAGTGAGTGCAAATACGTCAACGCCTGGGCAGTTTGAAGGGCGATCCGAGCCTTGTCGAGATCGAAGCCTCGAGGCCGCTGCTTCTTCTTGAACCGGTCGAGCAGAGAGCGTAGGTCGCCCCCCTCCATGAACTCCGTCACTGCAGACAGACCCGAAGGCGAGTCCCAAGCCACACCAACGAACTGCACAATGCACGTGTGGTCGATCGTTGCCATCATCTTGATCTCAGCCAGGAAGGCGTTGATCTGATCAAGGTCCGTTCGCCTTTCAGGGAGCAACACTTTGATCGCGACGGTCTGCCCCCGATACAGCCCGCGGTAGACTTCGCCGTAGCCGCCGGAGCTCAACAGCTTCGTCATCGTGAGTTTTTCCATCGGGATGCGCGCCGCTGCGAGCACTTCGTCATGCCACAAACCAGTTCCATCAGAGATCGAATCCTGTCCGCTGCTCAACCGCGCAGTATGGAATCGACCGAAAGACACCGACGTTGACGACGTCTCGAATCGTTCGGTCCCGCGAGTGTTGAACACCGGGATCTTCCCTGTTGCCCCCAAACGAACGTGGCTGACAGAACTCTCCGAATGCTGCCGACTTCGTCGCAAGCACCAGCTTGCAAGGAGTACGAGTAGTAGCAGTGCAGCGAGCACGAGGCCGACAATGCTGTCAGTGCCGAGACCCGTGTCCGCGATGTCCGCTTCTCCGCTTTCTTGATCGCTTGATCCCGTGAAGTTGGCGTTAGTATGGCTCTGTTCCTGGCTCCCGCGCAGCTGTGCAGAGCTCGACGCCGAGGCAGGCAGATCGACGTTGCTGATTATTGAGCTGTGTACCGCAGTTGCTGAGGCGGTAGAACTTGTTGGTGGTGCTGTCGTCTCTGCTGGAGACGCGGTGCTAATCGAAGGCGCTGCATCGGAGACGTTCGAATCTCTAGCCGGTACTGCCATCGCCGTAGGTGCTAAAGTGGCTGTGGATGGAGTCGCTATCGTTGAAACAGGAGCGGGCGTGGCAGTGGATGATACAGGTGCGGTGCTGCTAATGCTGGAGAATGTGGATTTCGTTGGCATTGCAGCGGGCGGACTGGGACGGACGGATGGAGACGCGGTACTCGATGCTGACTCGCTGGATAAAGTTCTGGTGGCTCCTGTCAACGCGTTCGTGGTGGACTCGGCCGTCCCCACCACAGACTCAATAAGCGATTCCTTCATTTCTCGAGCCGTGAACATTTCGTACAAGGTACTCGGCACAAGTCGACAAGCAAGCGGGACTGCGTCAAATGCAATCTAAACGGACGAGCATTTCTCGTAGCCGTCGCTCACCACGGTCATCACCGTAGGCGTCAAGTTTGACCAACGCGAAAGTTTGGCGCCATGCCACGACATGGCTTCTACTGGTCGCAGTAGCATCATGGAGAGACGAGGCCAGACGCTTTTTCGAGCATGGATCTCACTTTGCCTCGTCTTCAGTGGCGATCTCGAGTCCTCACGAGGTGTCGACGACAGCGGGGACCTTACGAAAAAAATCCGAGGATCGTTCCTGATCGAAAGTCTCCAGGCGCTCGACGGTCCGACAGACAACTATTATCCGATAGCGCAGCTTGAGAGTGCCGTCCGATAAATTTCACAATTCCCGGCGTGGAACTACATGCGCACATTCGTGTGCACAAATCCACGAGCTCCGACGACGAGTTCGACGAAACTCGATGCGCACGTGCCTCAGTGATGACTGCTTGAGGATCTAACGTTATCCATGCCAGAGGTCATCGAGCTGTTTTCTGGCGATGACGAGGAATAAGCAGCAGAAGTAGATGATGTTGTTGCGAAATCGCCCTACTATAATTACGATATGCAGCTTGAGCTTTTATTTAAAGCTGGAAACGACTGAAAGTGCAACGCGCTGTGAACTTGCTACCAAAAGCCTTTTGGTAGGAAACTCACAGCCTGTTTTGATAAAAGGTGAATCGTGGTCGATTCTTTCATAGTGCGGCGGCTAACAGCAGGCTTTCAACGCTCGCTGCAGCTTCAAGCTGCTGAATCCTGCCACTTCACAAGTGGCGCTTGCGGATTTCGCGCAGGTGGTCGGGCACGGGGCGAGTCGGCACGAAATCGCTGATCGCATCGATCTTGGCTTTCACGTCGGGCGTGATCTTGTCCACGACGTCGAGCGCCGCCAAGTTTTCCTCCAGCTGCGACTCGCGACTGGCGCCAATGATCACAGTCGACACGTTTTCATTCGTGACGCACCAGGCGAGAGCCAACTGAGCCAGCGAGCAGCCCAGCTCCTTTGCAATGGGCTTGAGCTTGTCAGCCTTGCTGACTCTCTCCTCGAAGTTCGTCCCCCAAGGCCCCTTCCGCATTGCTTCGGGGTACATGCGGGAGCCTTGGGGGATATCCGAGCTGTACTTGCCAGTCAGAGTGCCAACAGCGAGCGGAGACCACGCCGTGATGCCATACTTGTACTTAGAGAACAGGTCCACGAGCTCAAACTCAACGCGATTCCGCTCGAGAATACTGTACTGCGATTGCTCCACAATAGGACGGACCAAGCCCAGCCGATCCGCGATCGCACACGCTTCCATGATCTCGCCTGTCGACCAGTTGCTCGTCCCCCAGTAGAACGCCCACCCCTGCTCAATGATGTAGTTCATGGCGCGGACGGTCTCCTCGATTGGGGTGAAGGCCTCGGGGTGGTGACAGAAGATGACGTCCACGTACTCGAGCCCCATGCGGCCCAACGACGCTTGGGTGCCCTCGATCAAGTGCTTCCGGTTGAGCCCCTGGCTGTTGGGCGTGCCGTTGGTGAAGCCCTTGGTGCCGCTGAAGATCTTGGCCGTGACCACGAGGTCCTCTCGGCTCCAGACGCCGTCGTCGATGCCCTTCTGGATGGCGCCTCCCATGAGCTCGTCGGCTCTGCCCAGCGCGTAGTTCTCGGCCGAGTCGAACAGGTTGACGCCGTGGGAGAAGGCCGTCTTCATCATCTCGTACCAGGCGTCGACCGTGTTCTTTTCGTCCCGGAACATCCACGAGCCGAGCGCGAACTTGGACACGAGGAGGCCCGAGTTGCCGAGGAAGCGGTAGGTCATCTTGGAGGCTGGACTGGCGGACACCATTGCTATTGTTGTCGGTAGGACGGGATCAATTGCGAAATGACAGTAACCGCGTCTAAAGTTCCCGACCCCACGTTCAACGTACCGTGTTATGCGAAATATCTTGTGGGCCATCACCGTAATCTCGTGGCAGACACCATCAATGCCCTTGCTGATAGCACCACATCTAAGCGGCTCAGAGTGTACTCACATGTTAGTAGTTTTCAGCTGAGTCGAAGAAGGTAACACCCTGTGCGAAGGCGGTCTTCATCATTTCATCCGCTGACTACATGTATGACGGTGAAGACAAAATGCATAATCAAGTCGAGATTATGCAGGCCCAGATTACGTGCAGTCCATGTTTATCGTCCTGACGGTCAGCGCCCTCGAGGGCTCGTAGTGTATCGCTGCACCGCTGTCGGTTGCAGTTGGTGCTCGATTATGAAGAGCGCGCGACCAGGCTGGTAGATGCAATACATCCCTATGCATAATCTCTCGCCCTCGGTACTTGTGACTTGTTTGGCTCATTTCTCAATTCGCTGTGTACGAAGCAAGACAACAAGACTCTGAACACCACCACTCCCTTCCAAGATGGCTCCCGCTACCCCTGCCAAGATGACGTACCGCTTCTTGGGCGATTCCGGGCTCCTGGTGTCGAAGCTCGCTGTCGGCAGCTGGATGTACCGAGAGGACTACCAAACTGCGGATGCCTGGTACGAGATGATGAAGACTGCCTTTGCGCGCGGAGTCAACTTCTTCGACAACGCCGAGATATATGGAAATGGGCAGGCGGAAGAGAACATGGGTGGTGCCATTAAGAA
Source organism: Phytophthora europaea (assembly GCA_030463285.1). Taxonomy (NCBI): domain Eukaryota; phylum Oomycota; class Peronosporomycetes; order Peronosporales; family Peronosporaceae; genus Phytophthora; species Phytophthora europaea. The sequence continues at coordinate 7,113 of JAHQIV010000993.1, forward strand.
GGGCGTCGAGGAAGGCGTTTGGAGTCGTGAGGAGCTCGTGGTGACCACCAAGCTCTTCGTCGGCTACAAGGGCTTCACAGAGTCCGGCCCGAACGACCAGGGGTTGAGTCGCAAGCATATCGTCGAAGGCGCCCGTGCCTCGCTGCGTCGCCTGCAACTGGACTACGTGGATGTCATGTTCTGCCATCGTCCGGAGCCGTACACCCCAATCGAGGAGACCGTGCGCGCGATGAACTACGTGATCAACCAAGGCTGGGCGTTTTACTGGGGTACAAGCGAGTGGCTAGCCTCGGACATCCGCGAGGCGTGCGAGATCGCGGATCGTTTGGGCTTGATTCGCCCCATTGTGGAGCAGTCGCAGTACAACGTTTTCACCCGCAACAAGGTGGAGTTCGAGTATGTCGATCTGTACAAGAAGTACAAGCTCGGACTCACGACGTTCTCGCCTTTGGCGTACGGGACGTTGACGGGCAAGTACAGCAATGGCAAGCCGGATGGCTCGCGCTTCACGAAGCCAGCCTTCTCCAGCCGCGCGATGGTCCCGACCTATGACGAGCGCGTTGAGGTCGCAGACAAGCTCAAGGTGATTGCGAAGGAGTTGGGGTGCTCGCTTCCGCAGCTCGCCACGGCTTGGTGCGTGTCCAATGAACACGTGTCAACGGTTCTCGTTGGCGCGAGCCGCCCCGAGCAGCTCGAAGAGAACCTGAAGGCGATCGAGTTCGTTGACAAATTCACCCCCGAAGTCAAGGCCAAGATCGATGCGATCTACAGCGCCGCCCCCAGTGTGCCAGTGATGGACCCTCTCGCGTTCCTGCGCAAGCGCCACTTGTAGACACTGCAAGCGCAACTTGACCGCACGAAGGATGCAACTTGAATGACAGCAGCTTCTTTCCAATAAACCGAAGTACACATCAGACTTTGCACCACAAATTGTTGCTGAGAACTAGTTTTCTTATAGCGTGGCGCTCTCGTACACGTTCATAATGAGCTGCAGTTTGTACAACACTTCGCCTGCAGTTGGTCTCGCTTCGGGATCCAGGTCCACACACGCATGGGCCAGTTCAACAAGCGCTTGAGGCGCGTGAGAAGAAAACTCAATCCGGAGGAGCCCCACCGACACCAACTGAAGCAACGCCGTGTCTGGGATCAAACGCCCCGAGTCCGTCTCCTTCGTCTCCGCATACGGCAGCATATGCGAGTCCAACTCCGACAGAACCACACCGAACGAGAAAATGTCGGCGCTGGAGCCGTATCGCTCGCCCATCATAACCTCAGGAGCCATCCACAAGGACGTGCCGACTCCAGCCGTCATGGTGCGGTCGCTACTCTCTCGCGACACGCCGAAGTCGGTGATTTTGGCTTCACGGTTCTCCGTTAGTAAAATGTTCTTGGACTTGAGGTCGCGGTGAAGCACTTGCGGGTCAAGTGTGTGGAGATACGTGAGCGAATGCGCGACGTGTAGTGCGATGCGTGCTTTCTCGTAGTCGAAGCCGTGCGGACGATGCTCTTCGTATTCGACGTAGTTGAGGAATGAACGGAGGTCGCCTCCCTCCATGTACTCGGCCACACAGCAGAGATCCGCGAGCGAGTCCCAAGCTACACCGATGAGCCGCACGATCCGAGGGTGGTCCATGGCCGCCATCATCTTGATTTCAGACAGGAAGGCGTTGATTTGGCGTAAAGTTTTCCTCTGCTCAGGGAGTAGCGTCTTGATCGCGACGGGTTCTCCACGATATGAGCCGTGGTAGACCATGCCGTAACCTCCTCGATTGAGCAGCTTTCCCCGCGTAATTTTCTCGAGCGGGATCCGCATGGCTGTGATGGTTTCGTCCTCCCACATATCGCCTTGTGCTGCGGTGAGGAAGGACGTCGAGTACTCTCCGTTCTCATGTTCACGACGCTGACCCCCAGTGAATGGACCGGTGGAGGAAGTATCGAGACGAGTGTTGGCGGTGTCTACCCACACGTTGACCTTTGGATCCCGGTTGAGGTGGCGCTGGAACGACGGGGCTAGCGAGTCCTCGTCCTCACTATCTTTTCGCCTACCGCGCCTAGTAACTAGCCCCATGATCAGTAAGACCACAGCAACCGCAGCAAGAGCAATGGCAGCGACCATCCACCCATTCACACCTAGGATAAAGCACGACAATCAAGCTCGGTCAGACGGATAAAATACCAACGAAAGCTTCCAGCACCAGCCGCACACGTACCTAGTGAAGCGGTTTGTCCTCCCGAGTCTTGGCTAGCAGCTAGGTCGTAACTGTTTAGTGAGCTGCTGCTACTCCAACTACCAATGCTGCCGTCGAAGCTACCGGACGAGGGGTCAGTCGTAAACGCTGTGTCTGCAGACGACGAGAGGGAGGTATTGGTCGATGCGTTCGCTTCAATCGTGAGCACGGGGGTCTCCGGAGCGTCAGTTTGGGTAGATCCGCTGCTGGAGCTAACAGGTTCAGGCGTGGGTTCTGGCGTACTGGATGGCGTCGGGGACGGCGTGGGTTCTGCTGTGGTAGGCTCAGGGGTTCTAGTCACGGGTTTCCTAGTTGTCGGCGCCCTAGTCTTGGGCGCTGTTGTTATCGTAGTGACGGTGGGCGCTTCAGTCGCGGGTGTCGGCGCTTGAGTTGCCGGGGTGGGCACGATCGCCGGCTGTGGTGCACTGGTAGGCTCCGGGGTGACCGTCTCTGTGGTGTCGCCGCCGCCTAGCACTGTGTTCACGATGGACCCGATAAGGCCTTGAAGCCTTCGCGGCTCCAGCCGAGCCACTTCCGTCTACGAAAAACACACAAAGCGAAGCAGATCAGCCCTCAGCTCACGCTCAACACGTTCATCTTGCCGTTCGCGCACCATTTCTCAGCAGGACGCTCCGCTGTAATAATGGTCAGTGCTCACTGCCGTACAATGCAGGATTGGGTTATCGGTCCACTTGAAAGCAGTCCAAGTACCATAAGGTACATGCAGGTCAACGTGGTGGTCTTATCCCCTAGCTCATGGTGGCGTAGCGCCATGACATTATCTACCCAGGTGGCTGCACACACCTAAGTGTGAGTTGGGTGCATGAACAGAAGGAAAGCTAAAGTGTGTTGAAGAGCATTATCCATATAGCGACCATGCTCGAGTAGAACAAACACTCGGAAATGGTGGGGACGCCCACGTGCTTATACGTAACACCACAACCGACATGGTCATCAATTTGCTAACGCTCCATGTACTTACGAATCTATTTGACCGCGACAAGCTATTGGCGCCTACCTGCCTTCCAGCAGCTGTACGATCTGCTGCGCCGTGAGGCGCCTCGCCCAACAGGCTTCAGCCAGGTGTCGGATGAAATTCGGACACTCTGCGCTGAGCTCGGTCGCAGTCGTCCTTGCTTCACCAGCTCTAGGATCTCTGCTTGCTGCATGTTACTTCCGTTGGGCGAGAGAGCATCGAAGTAGGTCGTCTGGCACGAGCCCAACTCCGTTAGCAGCACGCCGAACGAGTAAATGTCGGCGGCGGGGGAGTATGCGCCACCCTTGAGCACTTCGGGCGCCATCCAGTAGGCCCGCCGAGACTTTTGCTTCGAACCCACCGATGGATTCGTTTCGGTTGAGCCGAAGCTTGCCAACTTCGCCTGCAACTCGTCCGTTAGAAGCACAAAGCTCGTGGTGGATGAAGGCGGGAGTTTGTTTGTGTAGATACGCCAGCGCTCGAGCGATGCCACCCGCGATCTTGGTCTTCTGCGGTGTCCAAACGGTCATGTCAGCCTCGTTCCGGTCCAAGAACGTCCTCAAGAGTTCCCTGTGGGTGGAACTCGACGACCATGAAGAGACTTGGGCCGAAGTCCGGTGGCCGGTGTGGGCTCGATTCTGGATCTCAAAGGCGAGACTCGCCACTGCAGCAGCGTTAGTGCTCGAGCTTGGAGGGAGCCGCTTGATGAGAACTTGCTGACCGTCGTAGAGGCCAACGCACGAATCCGTCTGAAGTGTGGTCATGGGGAGCTGTCGTTCGACATGTAGTTGGCTCAGCTGAATGCGTCTGCGATCGACGGCCGGGTCCGCTGCCAGAACGTGCAACGCGTTGTGGGGACCCACACCACGAATCTGCTCGACGTGGCTTGGCGCTGTCACGAAGTTAGACGGTCTTCCATTGCTGGGACGAACTTTAGGTGGCGCAACAGCAGCAGCGGTGGCAACAGCAAAAACACCAACTTTGGATCCGACAGAGAGGCCCACCGCTTCATTCGGAGTTGGGACTAGGGCTGGAGGCCGATAGCTTCCCCGAATTTGTGAAGGAGGAGCTCCAATTTCTTGCTTTTGGTTACGATAGTCGCTTTCTTAGCACGGAGGTAGGGCTTCTGAAGGGGCTGAACGCTGGTGACCTCTGTACTTCGGTTGACCTCTGTCGGTGCTAGGGTTTGACCAAGCGTCTTCAGATGAGAGCACCGTAGCCCCGGAGCGTTGGAAAGGGTCGTCGTAGTCAGAGCACGGTTGCGTGGACACATTAGGCGCCTGGTTATCGTAGTTTCTTCCGTTGGGCGACACCATCTCAACATGGTTGAACATCATCCGAGACGCTTTGAAGTGCGTGTAAAGCTGCAGAGGAGGTCCGAAGGCGCCCACGAGTCTTCGAGTTCTCGTCGCAATTGCATGGTCGAACTCTATTAACATAATAATAACCGCGACACTTTGCAGAACCGCCGCTAGTTTTCAACTGATGGAGGAAGGTGTAGCTGGACCCAACGCCTTCACTAATGGTACAGCTAGGGAGTCATTCCGTTTCTCTACCGTCTTTGGCAGCGGCGACTAGCACTGGAGACCTACAACGGCCATACAAAGGCCATACACAACCGGGTGATACGATATGGTGAACCCGTTGGCGTGAAACTATTTGTTCAGATGTCGTGCAGTGGTAAAGGTGTCTGTCTAGCTGCGGCTTCAGATGGTGTTGCAAGTTGTGTCGAGCGATTCGGACGACCAATACTACGCCTCCAGCAGACGTAGCAGTTGGTCGGCAGTTGGTCGCCGGCTTGCATCGTGTTGGTAGCAGCCGACGCCGATCACTCGAATGCGTCGAGGACAGTGGGCGCTGAAGCTCGGACGCAGCGTCCCCTGCATGACCTCGTTCAGCACTTGGATCGGTTTGAGTCTGGTGCCGACGGGCGACACCGCGTCGTGGAACGGGGCCCTCCCCGTGTCGAGCTCCGTTAGCAACACGCCGAAGGCGTACACGTCTGCCTTGGCAGTGTACGGTCTGCCACGCAAAACCTCCGGCGCTGACCAGAACGGAGACGCCCCCGCGACGTGACAGCGGTGACTTTGCTCGTCCAGACACGACGAGTCGAAGCCCGTGAGTTTCGCCCTCATGGTCTCGGTCAGCAGCACGTTACTCGCTTGTAGATCGCGGTGGGCGACTGGGGTGGGCTGGCTGTGGAGATACGCCAAGGCTCGCGCGATGCCGATGGCAAGGCGGTATTTGCCACGCTCCCACGTCATGTACTCTCCGTGGTGCTCCAAGTACGAGAGCAGATCTTCCAGCGGATAGTGCTCCATGACCAGCATCACGTCGGCCACGCTACTCCACGCCACGCCGACCAACGTGACGATATTCGGGTGAGAAAGCGTCACGCGCAGCTGGAGCTGGTAGATGAACTCCTGCAGGTGGAAGATGTGCGAGCGCTTGGACTTGACCAGGCGCTTGACGACAACTTGCTGGTTCTGGTACTCGCCAAGACGGACTTCTCGCGACCGGCTCGTGGCCAGCCTCGCACGGAGCCTGATCTCCTTGTACGGGATCCGCATCCGAGCTACGGTTCTGTCCTCCTGCAGAATTCTCCAGACGTAGTTGGGCCCCGAGTCCGATCCGAGTTCGTAGGCGTCTCGGTGTGGGATTCGACGGGTGTGTGCCGTATCCTCGCCACTTGCTTGGTACGCTGTTTGGATCGTGCTGGGTGTCACGAGATCGCTCATGTCACTCGACCGGTCGAGCTGTGAGAACGAGACGGCCACTGCTCGACGATTGACGTGTGAGGTGGTGGAGTGTTCGCCCTTCCGGCCGGATTTCTCCCACTGCCGGTGCATCCAGCAGCAACACGCTCCGCCGACAAGAAGCAGTACGGTCGTACCGATGATCGGCACAAGGAGCCCCATGTTGAAGTTATTGTCGGCATAAGATGCCGCCGAAGACGAAGACCCACTGAGCGAGGCAGAACTTGACATTGTGTACTTGGTGGCGAAAATGAAAGTGGAGGCCATCAAATTGAGTTTTAGCTGCAATTCACAAAGTCGATGGACTCCACCGAAAAAAACGGTGTCACCCACCAACGCTAATTTTCTTCGTCTCAATCTAGTGTAGTGGTCAAACTCCCAAGACACTTGGGGAAGTATGCGCCAACATACTAATATCGCGCCTCCTTCAACTCCAGGACTACAGTGGAAAAATTTCTCACAACACAACACATAACGCCGACTAGGGATGATTACCTGTGCCACAGGTTGTGGCCGTACTGTGAGCTCAGCTCTCTCAGAAATTTTGTCGCCGTCCGAATCCGACCAATCCATGTTTTATTATCTCCACCTCCACTTTGCCTCCATCAGATCCTCGGACAGAATGCGCAAAAGCTCTCGTTTCTTTCCTAGTACCCAGTTTTTGGGGTGTCCTGCTCGTATCATAGTTACATTTAAAAAAACAGATAATAAAATCAGACGTAATTCCATAGAGGAAATACATGGCATAGAACTACTACACCTTTTCAACTTCAAAGCTGCAAATTCCAAGTTCAATACTGGAAAATGTAAGATCAACCTGGACGGGCTGTCCTCCAAAGTGGGTCAATAGCTCGACGTTGGAGTTCCCTACGGGAGTTGCATTTGCCGTACGATTTTGAGGAGCCGAAGCTCTACGTGCACGAGTGCTACCCTCGCTACTAAGCTTACATCAATTAAAAAGATCCATAGATTTTAAAACCTACACCATTTCTTGCAACTTGTCGATGGTGATCGAATGAGCTATCGATTTTGGTTTCGTCACCAAAAACTCCTTACGTGGTAGCAATTTTGAGCCGAGAAAATGAGTTTCAGTGCGCGAAAGGCCACACGAACTGCGGGATGGAGTTCAACACTTCCTTCAACCAGCCCCGTTCCTTTTACGAGCAGCTCAAGTTCTGACTAATCTGACATACAGTAAGCACGTCGTTGAGCCACTGCTTGTCGGATAACGATCGAAAGCAACTCAAGGACGAAAGAGCTTTGGCCTCTCACGTTGTGGCGTTTCAACGCTCCCATGTATTTATATGTGTATTGGACCGATTCCCGTGGTCTATTTTCATACAGATTTCGTGTCTAAAAATCGTGTACAGATCTCGTACAGCCCGCAGGCCAGTTGCTAAGATTCGGTACAGATCCGAGGAGCCACTTTGAAGTTGAAGTGACCCTCACCC
>JAHQIV010000994.1:0-14514 GCA_030463285.1 Phytophthora europaea
CGGCGTATGGACGCAATGCAGTGCCCCGGTCGGCGATGGACATGCCGCAGTACGGAGCTGTGAACGTCGCGGGCGCGGGCACGGGCGTCATCCCGCTCACCAGTGGCGTCGACCTGTACAACCCGACGAAGGTCGCGGCGCTGGACGGAGCCAGGTGCTTCTGCGTGATGCAGGGCGTGTCGGGCAAAGTGGTCAAGTGCGTGGACTGCGGCTTGGCCGTCCACGCCAAGTGCCACCAGCTGATCACGGTGGGTTGGTTGAGTCTTTGGCTGGAACTAGTTGGGGGCTGCGCGTTCTGACGACTGGTGGAACTCTGTGGTGTGATACAGCTCAGTGGCGAGTGGTACTGTGAAATGTGCCGATCCAAGACGTTCGACCCGTTCTACCGCGTGCAGAAGACCGTTCTCGACCCGAACTTCGTGCGGTTCGCCAAGACGTCAAGCTCCTTCCGCCTGGAGTACTACATCACCGACAACGATCTGAACAACATGTACTCGAACCGAGACCCGAAGCCTGGATCGATGACGCCCGGCTCGTTGGAATTACAGCTGCGGTGCTTCGCGGTGAAAGAAGATCTCGCAGCGGGACACTGCTGGCCGGTATCTACGCAGCTAAGCGTGAACGGCTTTGGTGTGCCGATTACGCAGCGTGCTCCGCCAGGACACGCGAACCCTTCCAAGGTGCTGCGCGAACTCCCCGCTAATATTTTCCAGTACTCACGAGTAGGCCGGAACGTGGTTGACATACGAACCACGGAGAACCCATCCGTGTTTGGGTTCATGGTGCAGATCGTGGAGGTGCGCGACATTAATGATCTCGTCAAGGAGGTGAAAGAGGCGTCAAAGAACCTGACGTACGAGAGCGCCAAGCAAGAAGTCATCAGATCGTTTGGTAGCGAAGACGAAGACGACGTCGTGGCGACTGTTACGATGCTTTCTGTCCGCTGCCCCCTCGGTCTGTGTGTGATTAGCCTACCAGCTCGAGGGTTGCACTGCAAGCATTTGCAGTGCTTTGATCTGAAAACGTTCATGCTCTTCAGCAAAAAGGCTCGGTCAAAGGCGTGGCGGTGTACAGTGTGCCATCATGTAAGCAGGTTTTCTCCCCTATCTGGTTGCTGTCTTCGTAGGCGACTAATATTTTGTCGATTGTTTTGTGTACATGCATGATCTGCGCAGTTTATCAAGGCATCCGATTTGCGCATTGATCCTTATTTAAAAAAGCTTCTCGCAGAGGTTGAAGGTGAAGACGAGTTGGAGGAAGTTGAGATCTTCCCTGATGGATCATGGAAACGGAGGCTAGAAGAAGAGCTGATATCGGAGCCCCCAGCGAAAAAAGTGAAAGCTGAGGAGGCAGAAGTTAATGCGGCTTCAACAAATGGCACGTCGGCGTCTGCAGCGTCAGCCGATGACGCGTCGAATGGGCCACCTGGATCGAGTGCAGCAGCACCCGTGGAAATCGATCTGCTATCAAGTGACGACGACGAAGACACAGGAACAGCAAACACATCAAGCGCCACTACCACCACTGCCGCGGCGTCTTCATCGACTCCGATCCTGCTGGATGATGACATTGATATATTGACTGTAAACAGCGATGCATGGGACACCCCAGCAACTGCGAGTACCGACACAACGAGCGACGGTAACTGCGGTGAGTATTTCCCGTTCCCTTTGGACGAGAATCTGTTCCCTTCAAGCAATGCGGCGACCAGCAACACAGGTAATTCGTCCTCATGGATGCATTCGGTATCTGCGAGCACTATCGTTAACAGTATGCCTCCACCGGCGTCCACTGCTGCAGTGACATCAGCGCCGGCAGTCTCCCCTCCGCACGAGGTGCTGAACCAAGCCGAGTCGACCTTGGCCAGCTCGATGGCCTCTCTGTCCCGGAATCACAACGTGAACAACCCATTCGACCAGCGGCAACGACGTCAAGCTCGACCACCTCCAAAACCCGTAGCGATGCCGAGCGACATGGACATCATCTGCCTACTGGACAGCGACAGTGACTGATACCGTACGTACGACGAAGTTTATTAGGACTAGGACGCTAGGACGCCTCCTATCGAGGCAGGTGTAAGCGCTCAAGTGGAATGTAGCCATGTTTGCACCTCGTCACAGTTTCATGTAATCAACACAACTATTCGACTATTTCCGAAGTCGCGGCAGGCACCGGCCATTTACTCTAGAGGCTGAAGCCGACGTCACCGACCCGCTGATCATGTCGTCCACGGTGCTGGAGCAGCTGCGCGCGGAGCAGGAGGAGATAGAGGCGCTCGAGCGCGCCGTCGTGGCCACTTTGGGCGAGAAACCGCGCAACGTACGTCGCTCTGGCTGCAGCAGACGACGAGGAATTGTCATTCACATCTTTTTCACTCTTATTCCTACCTTTTGCCTGTAATTTTGACGATACAACAGCATCGCGGCCGAGTTCTGCACGGCCACAAAGTGAGCAACTTGCTGGACGCAGTGACGCAGCACAGCAAACACGTCAAGGAGCTCTACGATGACGAGGACGGGTGTGCCACAACTTTTGCGTCAAGGGAGAGAGGACGAGTGCTGCAGAGCTGCTGCTAAAGATTCCTGTGTGTTGCTGTTATGTTGCTGTAGCATCTTTGCGGAGGAGACGGGGAGCATGCGTGGGCGCGCGGTGTTCACGTCGTTCTACGAGCAACTCAAGTCCATCCGCTCGTTCCACCGCAAGTACCCGAACTCGGTGGTCTCGCACGAGCCCAACTTGGAGGGGGCGCTGCACCCGAACGTGCAGTTCTCGGGTGAAGAGCGCTTCGGGAAGTATGTGGATCTCAACGAGTTCTACATGCGCTTCCTGAATATCCCAGAGCTCAAGTGGTGGGTAGTTAATTGTGTTTTTTTCTACCTTGCGGTGGAGATTAATTAATTTGGGTGTTTTTTGGATGGAATTTATAGGCAAGCGCGGAAGACGCAGGAAGCGCTGAGCTCGGGCGCCAGGACAAAGGGAAGGAAAACGCCGACGGGCAACTCGATCGACTACCTGGCCTACTTGGCTTCGTTTTCGGACTTCTCGGCCATCCCAGCAGCGCAGAAGACGCAGTCGGCGCCGTATCAGCAGTATCTGAAGGACTTGAAGGCGTATTTATTGGATTTCTACCGTCGCACGCAGCCTCTTGTGGATCTCGACGATGTGATTGAGGAGACTTCTGCAAAGTTCGAGAAGCAGTGGGCACTGCACGAAGTCGCTGGATGGGACTCATATCAGGAAGCACAGAATACAAACGACAACAACACGCCCGCGCATTTCTGCGAGCTGTGCAACAAGCAGTTCAGCTCCGAGGGTGTCTATAATGGGCACCTTTCAGGAAAGAAGCACAAGAAGTTCGCTGCGGCTGCAAAGAGTTCGAACGGCTCTGGGAGTAACGGTGCAGCCTCTAACGGCGCCTCGGCTAGTAAAGACGTGAAGAAGGAGCTGGAGGAAAAGCGAAAGAGCATTGCATTCGACGAAGTGCTGATTCGTCGTATGTACGAGCTCTTGACGGAGGTTGTCCAAGGCACAATCTCCTATTTGGAGCTCAAGCAAACGCGCACGCACGAGGAGCTTCAAGCTGAAATCGAGGAGGAAGAGGAAGGCGCATTCTCCGATGTGGATGTGGAGAACGAGAATGAAGAGGCTGAGGACGAGGAGGAGCAACTGTACAACCCGTTGAACCTGCCACTGGGTTGGGATGGCAAGCCTATTCCGTACTGGTTGTACAAGCTGCACGGTCTTGGCGTCGAATACAAGTGCGAAATCTGTGGCAATCACAGCTATTGGGGCCGACGCGCGTTTGATCGTCACTTCCAGGAGTGGCGTCACGCGTTTGGTATGCGCTGTCTCAAAATCCCAAACACGAAGCACTTCCACGACATCACACTGATGAGAGACGCAATTCAGCGTAAGTGCTGCTGCGTCGTGGCTGATATCCGGGAGTCGTTGGCTTGCTTATACTGACGTTGTTATGCTTGTGTTGAATATCAGTATACGAAAAGTTGAAGGACCAGATCGATGCTGAGAGCTGGAATGCATCAAACGAAGAGGAGTTTGAGGACTCCGAAGGTAACGTACTCAACCGAAAGACTTACGAGGATCTGGCTCGCCAAGGCCTGCTGTAGACAGGAGAGGAAACAGTGAAGGCGTCTTGCATCACGAAAGACCATCGCGTAAGGCCTACTCCGACGACGTGGTAAGGCCTGCTGTTATTGACAAGCTGTCGTGTTGTTCATGGGGGCACCTAATGCAGGTTACTTTACTCCGACGACGTGGTTGTATTATTGTACCTTTTCCTAAGGCCGCCTACGGCTTAACCATCTCAATGCTCTGTGCGGTGTTGTACCCGGTGGGACAGGTGCGCTGCTTGTACTTGACCATGGCTTGGTTGACTACTTTGGTTGTCGAGCACTCGACCCAAACCTCGTGCCGCTTCTGTGCAAGTGTTTCAGGTGCCGTGGTCTTGTCCAGATCGTCCCAATCGGACGCAGGAGGCACCACGAGCAAGGGGCTCTCGCAATTCACGAGTGATTCCGGCAGGTCGTACTTGTAATAATAGTGGCCTTTATGGTCTCCTTCGACGAAGCCGTACTTCTGGCAGTAGTGGATCCCCACGGGCGGGTCGAGCGGCATGACCACAGCAGAGTCGTCTGCACAGGGGTTCGGTAGCGTTTCGTCCACGAAGTCCCAGTACTCGCGCTGGTCGCCGGCAAATTTCGGATGTGTTGCTCCCAGGTGCGTCAACAGGGTGTGCTTAATACCGTGGTTTGCTACAGCCAGTGTGTACGCAAACATCTCGACCATCCAAGCACCGTCCACTTGTCGTCCTCGAACCACGAAGTCGCAGTAGTCGTCGATCATGGCCTCCATGTCGTGGCGCGTCATGATGTACGGCGGGCCTGTGCTCGAGTAATACTCGCGTGCATCCTCCCGGGTCACGTTCATACAAGGTTTGCCGGCACAGACTGCCTCGAGATTCTCATGAGCAGGGGGAGCGTACCAGCCCGAGTTGAGGTAGTTGTGCCAATCCTGCGCGATGGCGATGCCGTCCGTCACCGTGTCGTTCACGGTGGCCAAGTCTCTCGTGCCGTGGTAGTACTTCGACACGTCTCGACCGGTGTTGACCTCCAGCGGCTTGAAGAAGACCATGTCTCCGTCGATGAGCGCGATGATGTCGTGCTTCACGGGTGGTTGCGCATTCCGCAGGAAGTGGCGCAGCGCGAACGGCTTGTTGTACGGCGTGTAGTCGTCTGTGACGTTGGGAGTCGGGTGCGGCGAGTAGGACGGCGTGAAGTGTCTGCGGAAGTCGTAGTAGAGCGTGGGCTCGCGCATGACTGCCTCGCGCTCGGCGTCCGTGCAGCCCGAAAGGATCTGCGTGATCGGCCCTCGCTGGCCAACCGCAACGGCTGAGTACTGCAAGATGGTCTGCAGCGGCACGCGGCGGCCTTGACTGCAGCTCATGCTGAAGACGATGTGGAGCTCGCTGCGGTCCTCGTCACCCTGGTAAATGCTGCGAGGCTCTGGCTGGTGCAGCAGTGGAGCAGCAGCGGATACCGAGTTGTTGCTGTTGGTGTTGGTGTCGACGTCTCTATGCTGTCCCTGCTTGGCCAGCAGCAGCGTGACCAGCTCGTCCACGACCTTGGCGTCCTGCATCTGGCGATCGTCCTGGAATCGCCTGCTCGCGATCACGCCGCGATAGTTGAGAATCACGGCCACGGACGCGAGCGTGGTGAGCAGCAACGCCAGCACCAGCCAGCGCTTGGAGTACGAGGCGCGAGCTTTCGGTGGCAGGCGCTGCGGTGTCATGTCCACTCAGCGAGCAGCAGTTGCTTGGGCGGCGGAACTCGAAGTGACGTAGCAAATGGGTGTCAAACTCATGGGCCCTAGCCCGCGATCCGACGGTATCGCGATAGTCGCGCTATACATGTTGTCAGGAAGTAGTCTCACACGTCGCAGACGGCTATGATTGGCGGGACTCGTATCTGTGGTGTGGTGCACACGAACTTCAGACGCAAAGATGCTGCGGTCATTCTCGAACTTGAACGCCAGTGTATGCATCGCCTCACTCGCCTCGCACAGCAGCTTCGACCCCGTTCCAGCTCACGTCACCTGTCGTCAATAATGCCCACCGCTCTAATCCCCATCGTACGTCAGCAGAAATGATACTTCGATAACAAGCAAGTACTAACCGAAGTACTATTTTATGGGCAGGCCGACGGCTCCGAAGAGATCGAGGCCATCACTCTGGCCGACGTGCTGACGCGCGGCGGCGTCCAGGTGACGCTGGCCACCGTCGGCAGCAAGAAGGACAACGTCGTGACCATGTCGCGCGGCGTCAAGGTGCAGGGTGACGTGGCCATCGAGGCCTGCGCCAGCAAGAGCTTCGACCTGGTCGTGATCCCTGGCGTGAGTCATATTTTCTTCAATAGCTACTAGTACTATAGTAGCAGTATCTCGAAGTACTAACATATCACTGTTTTGTGGTGACGATTACTATTGCAGGGTATGCCCGGCGCCGAGCACCTTCGCGACTCGAAGGAAGTCGTGACGCTGCTGCAGAAGCAGAAAGAAGACGGCAAACTGTACGGCGCCATCTGCGCCGCTCCGGCGGTCGTGCTGCACACGCACGGGCTGCTGCCTTCTGGAGCCGCCACCAGCTATCCGAGCTTTGAGCCCAAGATGACGGGCGTGGACTACAAGCACGAGAACGTCGTGGTCAACGGCAAGTGCGTGACCAGTCAGGGACCCGGCACTGCCATGGCCATGGGCGTGAAGCTCGTGGAGCTGCTCTGCGGCCACGAGAAGGCCCAGTCCGTCGCCCAGGGCCTGCTCAACACGCCCATGCCTTAGGTGGTTCAGTTGAAGTTAACAACAGGCTCGTGATGTGCGTACGTTTGAGCGATCCGTTGCAGCTAATTAATGGGTTACTTAATTGCGAATACGTTGATGGATTTCGTGTCTGTTTCCTGGACGTGAAGAAGTGTCATTGATCAGTTTTCAAGCTCACCTAGCAGTACAGCAAGATGTGCTTCCAGGTTTGATAGCGTGCAGGCACTCGATGTAGACTTCAACCTGACTCATCAACGTCAACGACGCTGTCTCCTGAAACATTTCGCCCGGTGGTGGCGGATACAAACCCAGCGTCAGGATCCAATTCAAATAATCAAGCAAGCTCTATCACACCAAGGACGCCATCTCCTGAAACGGTGGTTGCTGCTACGGCCAATGCAGCGACAATCTCGTCGTCTAGATCCAATGGCATCTCAACTTCAAATACTGGTACAAGTGTCGCTCCTGCAGCAGCATCGGCATTGTCAACAGCGGCTATAGGTAACTCCACCATCTTGAGCTTGAACTCAGCCGCTACATCTTCAGGAACAGTGTTGTCGTCCGCAGTCACGCAGTTGAGATCTACAATTGACGCCAAAGGTGAAGTCCTGTCAGCAACGTAACGTTACCAGTGTATTGTCCAAATCGTCAGCACTTGAAACTCCGAAACCCTGACTGGGAGCTCACGCTTCGATTTCCGGCAGCTTTGGCGACTCAAGTTCAGGAAGTACGAGCGCAAGTGACAATAGTGGTGAAGCTAGCGGCTCGGAGGGTAACTCCAGCACCAGCGCCGTGGGTGCAGCGCTATCGGTTCTAGTTGCCATAACCGGCTTCTACTAATTTCTTGAGATAAGAGAAACGAATGAATTCATTAAGGTGTCGAGCTGTCTCCAGTTGTGGAGTGAAACATAACCGTAAGCTTGGTTGTCGTTGTGACGCTGATACTCGCGATGAATAGACTGTCGGTATATCACACACGAGTTTTCTCCGCGTTGACGCTGTAGCTGGTTTCATTCGCGAAACCAGTCTCAACAACTGCACAGTTCATGTCAGTGCTATCACGGCGACACACTTTGGAGTGTGCCAGTGCCACGATGGCAACTACGAGAGCCATGACACTGAGGCAGGCGATCGAGACGTGGGTGTAGTTCAGGCCTGCTGCGGTACCAGTCGTCGCCTCCGACAAAACTATGGCACGAATCGATGCTGTATCCGGCCTTTTGAAGACGGCGCAGTTGACGAGGAACTGGTTGGCTTCGTTCTTGGTCGTTCGACACAGTCGGCAGCTCGTACGCGCGGTGCAGCCTACTGCTGTTGGGCGAGCAACATTGCAGGCATTGTCCGTCACAAACGAGATTTCTTTCAGCGGCGATTTCTTCACTATCGCGCTGCAGTCTGCGGAAGGAGAAGCAGCAGTCGGTGGAGCTGTCGTGGGCTGCACTGTCGGAGTCGGGGTAGTTGTGGTGCTGCTGCTGCATTTGACGAGGTGGTTGCTTTGCGGAGACGACACTTTCTGGCAGAATCGACACGTGCCGTCGGAGAAGCAGCCGAGTCCTCCATTCTTGCACGCAACATCTTCCATCGCTGAAATTCCAACACTTTGGTCGCCGGGGGCCACGCGAGACTCACACGAAGCGGCTGCTACCACGTGAACATCCATCCAGAAGCACGTTAGCACAGCCCACCAGACGGAGACGGTCCGTAAGCCCCGCATTTTCAGTCAGGTGGGGTGCGGCTGGCAGTGGCAAACCAAAAGTGATGAAAGGTTCGTCCCAACACTGGAAAAGTGTAGGTGGAAATCGCAAGAAGAATGCGATCGAACCATTTCTTGAACGGTAGATTCGCGACAAGAACCCTGCGATCAAGCAATTCAACTACGAATCCAAATAGGGAACAACGTTGAGAATGTTCGAGCATTTCATCCAACGTTGAGTTAAAACCCGCGCTGCGATGTGCATTTTTCCAACTCAACGTTGGGATAGTTCTCAAACACTACGAATTAACCTGGAGAATCTTTGTCAAATACTCGTGAAAATAATGAATGAATGCAAGTGATATTTACGAAGGTAGTAAGTACTCTGAAGGAGAGTGATCGAAGCACGAGAGAGTGTGCTCTACGACTACAAATTCGTGTTCGGCAGCTAACGCCGACCACTTAAGCGATCCACTAGCTCTAGAGAGTGGCGATCGACGACTGACTCACGACCATGACTAGCGAACCCTCTCGCGGCGTGTAACCACGACCACCGTGGGGAGTCATGAGGTCGCCATCGGGGCAATCGTCGGGGGTCATGATCTCGTCCAGCGGATCGCGTCGGCCTTTCACGTACATGACGCTCATCATCACCACCACAAGAACTGCTACAACTGCAGCGACTGCGCCAATTACCCCAACGGTGGCGCCGGTGGTTGTAGCACCTTCGAGTGCAGCCGCCTCAGTCGTCACGGCCAGTTTTCCGGAGGTTTGATCCGCTGCCTCCACCGACTCGGTCGAAGCTGCTGCCGCACTTTCAGTCGTCCCCAAGTCCTTCAGCACTTGGCAGCTCATGAGGTACTGGTTGGCTTCGTTCTTGTAGTCGCGGCACAAGCGGCAGGACGTACGAGCCGAGCAGCCCAACAGCGTTGGTGACGCCACGTTGCAGCGGCTATCGGAGATGTACGAGATACCCTGTAGTGCAGATCGCGACACAACCGACGAGCAGCTCGTGCTTGTTGATGCGGCGGTGGGTGCTGGAGTGTACACCGGGGAAGATGTCGATGTTGACGAGGTACCTGTCGCCGTCGAGCTTCCACCTGCTAGCGAGCATTTCATGTAGGGAGCGCTCTGCGTTGTCTGTCTCGACTGGCAGAATCGACACTTGCCGTCCTGGAAGCAGCCCAAGCCGTTCGCTGCGCAAGTCGGACTCGTAGCTGCCACGGCAGAAATGCCCACACCTTGGTCACCGACAGACACTAGGGACAAGCAGTCGATAGCTGCCTCGAGCGAGTCCGTGGTCGTCGTTGTCGTTGTCGTTGTCGACTTCGACATCGTCGACTCGCTGGAGGAGACGACCGAAACCTGCACTTGGGAGCACAGCACGAGGTGCGAGTTCTCGGTGTCGGAGGTGTTGGACGGGCTGCAGAATCGACATTGTTCGCCGTCTGGGAAGCAGCCCAAGCCACCGGTGGCACAGGCCGCATCTTCCACTGCGGTGATCCCGAGTCGCTGGTCTCCTGACGACACTCTGTCAGCACACGACGTGGCTGCTACTCTGCCAGTCCCAAAGTTGATCGTCGCTAGCACCAGCAGGAAGGCGCTCGAAAGGTGAATTGCTCGCATCGCGTGAGTCTATAGCGTAGGAAGCGGTCTGCCAATTGGCGAATGAACTACCCCACCAAGAGAAGCAAAAGGTGGCTGCACTGCACTGGTGTGGGTCGGCAGATCGAAGGTCGAAACCCCTGCGCCTTGCTCTCAAACGGACTCCCAACCGTAGGGCAGGGTCAAGCACGTTCTCCGCGGGGTTCCTCCTTGCTGTCTCGTCACTTCAGGCCATTAATGACCCCCTTTGCTGTCAAGTTGCTCGCTGCACTTCCATCAGAATTCTTGAAACGACCCGAGCCATCCCAACCAAACCACAACGGTCGCAACGTCTCGCTTCCTCGCTCGTTCCGCCTCCACAATCAATGGACCAATTGCTGCTGTTGTCTAGTGCCGCCACTTGATCTCATGGCCATTGGCCATGGGCGGCTCGAGGAAGCCTCTGAACGCTCCGGTCTCCGCGTCCCATCGGGCGCCGTACCCCAACGCGTTGCGGGTTTCCATCGTCGCATGAGCATGAGGAAGACTGTGCACATTCTTCCAAGTGGCAGCATCCAGCAGCTCGCGGACTTTGCGCTCAGCACGCGCGTTCTTGGCGGCATCGTTCCCCTTCATCTCGCCCCACCAGCCGCTCGCACTGCGCGCACAATGTTTGCTGAACGCCCGCGCGCCGACCGTCAGCGGCTCCGTCGGTGTATGTCGCTGTCCAAAGGCATCGAGGCATTGGCGGAGCGTGAGCGGAGCCAAGTTGCGACTGCCTACGGTCTGCTGGAAGCCCAGCAGTGTCAGAATTCCACGCGCGCCGCCGAGTTGATCCACAAGCGACGCTGCCGCTGCACGAACAGCCTCTTGGTCTTCACTACTGGTGACCGCAGCAACGAACGCGTGGATGGAGTCGATAGGGAGTCCAAAAACTCGGCTTCGACTTGAAAACTCGGGCGTCACGCCTTCGATCGTAAGTGTCGAGGGTTCCGTTGCGTCGGTCGTCTCTGACGACTGGAGTAGCGGGTTGGCGCCGGTCCCGCGCCACACGTTGATCATCACTGCGAGTTGATGCACGTACGAAGCCTTCGACACGCCCACCAACACATTATCGATGGTGAGCTCTGGTAGATCACCACCATCGTCGTCGTGGCGGAGCATTTGCGCTCGGAATTGAGCAGGATCTTCGGCGTCCAGGACGGACGACTCACGAGAGAAGTAGCTGTGCAGTGCCCGCTCAATGGAAACCAAGGGCTGAGCTGCGAGCGTCTCCATGGATGCTTTGTGTCGTTCGTTGCTCGCAGGAGATGTAATGGGGAGCACAGGCTGCTGCGCTGGACTAGAAGGGCCAACCATCACTCACACGGGCTCATTCTGAAGTTTGTGTAGCCATCTGACGTACGTAAGGCATTTGTATATATATTTGCAAGTTCATAAGCTCATAAGTAGCGCGAGCCTTGTGCTAGCATGGGTTCAAGCGACGGTGAGGGTCTCCGGACAGTCATCGTCGCTAGTGTTGGTGGTTGCTGCCACCGGAGCAGCAGTCGGAGCAGCAGTCGGAGCAGCAGTCGGGGCTGCGGTTGGAACTGCGGTCACCGTCGGAGTCGAAGCTGCAGTCGTCGTCGTGCACGCCAGTAGGTGCGAGCTCTGCGGAGTGCTGGACGTCATGCAGAAGCGGCAGGTGCTCACTCCACCGAAGCAGCCCACACCGCCGCCGCTGGGGCACGTCGGCGAGTCTTCGCCCGAGATCCCTACGGCCTGGTCGCCGAACGACACTTGGTCCGCACACGTATCGGCCGCCGTGAGCCGCACACCCGCCCAGACCCACAGCAGCGCCAAACTCGCGATCTGGAGCACGCGCATCTTGAAGAAAGTCGGGAAGGCTTCGAGTCGCGCGGCGCGGGAGCTGCTGCTGTCTGGCAAGTAGCCAATTGAGTAATACCCTGCCAGCAGTGCTGCACGCAAGTAGCAGGAAGCGTAGGTGGGTTGACATCGTGGCTCGAGGCAATTGATCCTAAAGATATCGGGCCCTCCATCCGCATCAGGTCACGAAGACGAAGCCGATCGTCCTAAAGATAATCGACCGGCACTTGGGTCACCACGGCACCATCACCACGCAGCTCTGATGTGTTCTTGAACAGCCAGTGAGGCCATGACAGGCGTGTCAAGCTGCTTGCTCGTCTGTCGTCGTGGTTCAGATCGTCGATCCTCTCACGAAACTGCGCTTGCGTGAGTAGCTTCAACTGGTTGCACGCAGTCACGCATGATCCGCCCTCTTTCAGGCGCACGTAGCAACACAACGGCCAGCGCTGGCACCATTCGGGCGTTGCATCCATAGCGTTATTAATACTGCTCCATCTTGATTGAAATGCTCGTAAAAGTACTTGCACTTGCACTACCTGATGCCTCTGCGTGGCGACGAAACGTCTACCAACGCCGAAGGGGCCAGTAGTGCTGGAGGCAGCCAGCTCGGGCTGTTGGAAGTCGCAACTTGGCACGTCCGACGACCCCCGGAACGCGAGGGGCTCTTGATTTCTAGCAGGCAGCACCGGAAGGGACGCTATCAGATCTCGATCGCCCCCTCCGTCGGCACTCGCCTCCAGCTCCAGCTCAATCTCCATGAACAACCTCGAGAACTCGTTCATCGCCGGCGCCGGCGCCTACGTGAAAGGAAAATACGCCATCACCTCCACCGGCGTCGTCCGCAAAGGCACCGGCCGCGCCTTCAGCGTCGTGCCCGAAGAGCTGGAATGGAACGGCCAAGTCATCGGCCGCGGGGCCAGCGGCTGCGTGCTCCGATCGCGCCACCGACCCACCAACACACCGCTGGCGCTCAAGATGATCAACATGTACGACAAGACCAAGCGGGAGCAGATCATCCGCGAGATCAACGCGCTCTTCGACTCCAAGTGTCCGTGCCTCGTCACCTTCTTCGGAGCGTTCCTGCGTGACGGCGCGGTGGTGCTCGCGCTCGAATACATGGACGGCGGATCGCTGGAAAACGTCATTCACCAGCTCGGCACAATCCCGGAGCACGTCCTCGCCAGCGTGGCCTTCCAGATCCTCCACGCGCTGTCGTACCTCAAGACCAACAAGCGCGTGCACCGCGACATCAAGCCGCCCAACATTCTGCTTAACAGCAACGGCCAAGTCAAACTCTCGGACTTCGGCATCGCTTCCGAGCTCGGCAACTCCATCGGTGGGTCCTGCAGCACTTCAGTCGTTGTGTGTGTAGCTCAATTTCGCCTCTGACCTTTGTGTTTCTCTCCTTGCAGCCATGTGCGGCACCTTCGTAGGCACCTTTCGGTACATGTCACCCGAGCGGATCCAGCACACGCAGTACAGCTACAGCTCGGACATCTGGAGCCTCGGCCTCGTCCTCATGGAGGCCGCCACGGGCGTCTACCCGTACCCGAAGCACAAAACCTGCATCGATATGCTGCAGAGTGTCCTGGAGGCGCCACCACCAGCGCTCTCGCCGCAATACTTTTCGCAGGACTTTTGCGACTTCCTCCACCAGTGTCTTCAGAAGAACCCGCTGGACCGCGCCTCGGCCGACACATTACTCGAGTCGCCTTGGTTGCAGCGCTGCGGAGCCGTCAGTAAGTCGAATTATGCTCCGTTGCCAAGTCTTGGAAGCTTTTTTTTGTTGATACTTACGCTGTTCTCGTTATCGCTCGGCAGACCTTGAGAGCTCAATTGCCAATGTGCGGCATTGGATCGACTCGCTTCAGTAAATATAGGAACATCTCGCTAATCACACCACCTATAGACAAACTTACATACGCACACAGGCGTTGTCGATAAATGAGACTCGCTTGTATTGTTACATAGGATTTCATAAATAATCTCTTTTCTCGTCGTTGTGTTCACATCCACTACACTGAAGACTGGGACTATTGGGTTTCGCGCACTTGGCCGTTTACTGGGACTCGGTGTCTTCGGTGGTGCCGTGGCCCATGATGTAGCCCATAGCAGCCTGCAGGCACGCCAGGTAGTAGGCGGCCTCCGATCCGTCCTGGGACTCTTCGATCGCGTACTGCTCCATGAGGTACACCTGCGAGTGCAGGTGCGGAAGGTCGCAGTGGCTCAGGATGTACACCAGCAGCGGCAGAAGCACGTCGGCCGAGATGCAGCTGCTGTCGAGGCCAAGTCCATCCTTGGCCTCGCGGTAAAGCGTGCACACAGCACGCATGAAGGCCGCGAGCACGCTGGACGGAACCAGGTGAGGCATCTTGTTAAAGGCGGCGATGGAGTCGGTGAAGATCTCCTGCTGCTTGGCCTCGTCGGGGATCTCCACGGGCAGGCCAACCTCCTCGAGGCTCAGCTCGCGCGTCTTGGCGGCTTGTTCGCGCCACGAGGCGTTGAGCTCGTCCAGGTCGGCGGACGTGCCGCGGTAGCAC
>JAHQIV010000995.1:0-14513 GCA_030463285.1 Phytophthora europaea
ATCGACGACCCAGACGGCCGCGCCGACGGATAGTGCGACTCAGACGGCGCCCGCTGCGACGACGGCCACAACTGCTGCGCCGACCACGTCGTATTCGCAGGCGTCTTCTTCTTCTACTAGCGCGGACGGCAGCGCCACCAAGACCGGAGCGACGAAGACGACCACAGGTTCTGCATACTCGTCGTTGGAGTCGGGCTCGGGCTCGGAGGCTTCAACGGCCACGAAGAACGGCAAGACGGCGTCGTCGTCCACCACGGACTCGTCTTCTTCTTCTTCGGACGCTTCAAAGGCTACGAAGACTGCCAAGACGGCGTCGTCGTCCACAACGGACTCGTCTTCGGAGACGTCGATGGCCACAAAGAGCGGCAAGACGACGACGTCTTCATCCACCACGGATGCGTCTGATGCCACCACGCAGACCTCGCAGACCTCGCAGTCATCGTCGACCTCCTCTTCGGATGAGTCGGCGCCGGGCACGGTCAAGGCGAGCTCGGACACGGGGTCGACTTTCACGAACCAGACGCCCTCGACGACGACGGAATCGTCGACGGAGCAGAGCAGCACGACGCCGTCTGCAGAGCAGACCTCGGGCAGCGCCACGACTGCCCCCAGCACTGCCAGCGCCGAGAGCGCGAGCACCATCACCAACAAGTCTAGCACCTCCAGTGGCGGCGGCATCTCTGCTGCCGGCATGGCCGGCATGATCGTGCTGGCTGTGGTCGGTGTCGCCGCTTTTGGCGTCGTCATGAGCTACAAGAGGAACCAGCAGCGGCAGCGCGAGATTATGCGCGACGGCGGTATTCGGATCATTTAAGCTAGAGCTGTGGCGTGCCCGTCATGGAGACAAACGTAAGCAGTCCGAGTTAGCACTCGAAGCGGGTCTCGATCGCGAAAGACGCTGAAAGCTCTACTCGAGACGTTTTTTTTGCTTTGCTGCAGTCCAGTCCAGTGCAGTCAATCCAGTTTTGTTCGTATTTGCTAACGAGTGTTTGATCAAGTTGACAAGCTGGATCTGTAATGGTAGCTCTTCACGTTCATGCTTCGACCCTCATCGCGAGGTGAAGTCGGGTACCAAAGCTTGCAAGTTTGAGCTTTACAATTTTCTATTAAAGTTCATCTGCACTACTGTACTGCTGTGATTCTGGAGATGGCAAACTCGCCTGGCGAGGTTGAAGTTGTTTAACAAAACCTCAACGCATTCAGAGGCTCTCAACGAGAGCAGCACTCAGTCACTGAGTCAGTGAGCAAGTAAGGATACACGGTCTGTAAAGACGAACTGAGATATTATTGCCGTGTTACCGCTTGCTTTAGTTTCCCATGTCCACATTTGTGCTGGAACAGATTCCGCGCGCGTTGCACACGGAGCTGAAGTCGCGGCCATGCCGTTTTACTCGACTTTGAAGCAACGGAATACACTGTATTCAATACAGGCTGTGTCACACTGTGTGACACAGACTCACACAGCACTGCACTAAACAACATCAAGAACGCTCGCGTCGAACCAAAGAGGCAAGTGTACAGTTTGGGCATCTCGATACTGTCGCCGCTTCCCTCTCGTGATGAGATCGTCTCGACGAGTGGATCTCTTGGCGTCGCAAGGCACGGTCGCGCTTTGTAAAATGTCCAACTGAAGGTTGAGCGCCAGACATTTTGGCTTCAGTTGCAAGTCGCAGGATTTGAGGTGCTAACGAACGGACAGGAAAACAAACGAGGAAGTGCTGCCCGCCATGTGGACAGCCCGACGGCATGCTGTGCGACGCCCCGAGAGGACCACAACCGATTTCATCTCGCTCAGCCCAACGAACGTGTGCTGCAGCTCTCAGAACCCATGAAGTTGTCAAATGTGTTAGCATTCTCGGCTGCGGCTGTCGCGACCGTCGGCGCCGAGAGCTACAGCGAATCGGACCAAGCCATTTGGATCGACCGCCACAACTTCTTCCGCACGACTGGACTGCCATGGTCGGCCGGTAACATGCGCCGCATTGGCTGGGACGCCGACTTGGCGACCAAGGCCGCCTCCACTGCTAAAACGTGCTCAGCCACGACATCGACAGGCGTGAACGCATTCCAGTCGTCGGCCACCAATGCGTCGGACGCGATCGACCAGGCGATTCAGCAATGGGTCGTGGAGACGGCCGTGTCCACGATCAAGACGATGGCTCAGCCCGGCTCCAGCGGTCTGGATGTGGGGGTCGGTGTCTACAACTCGTACTCGCAGGTGGTGTGGGCGTCGACGACCAGCGTTGGATGCGCGACGGCGACGTGCTCGGGAGGTGAATTGGTGGTGTGCGAGTACTCACCGGCCGGCAACGACGGCAAGTCTGCTTGGTACAGCCACGCAACTCAAGCGTCTGAATGCCCCGACAATACGGTCGCAGACGGTGGTCTCTGTGTGGAAGAAGGCGACGAAGCCAACAATGCGATCGCGCCGATTGCCGCGGGTGACTACACGTACCAGGCATACCCGGCGTTCGTAGCGGATATTCAAACCATTCTCCTGAATTCCGCTCGTGATATCGCCAACGGTATAATTCCCCCGATGGCGACAACAGCCACGCCTCCTGCGACCACGGACTCTTCCGAGACGTCTACGAAGCAGGAAAGTGCAAAGTCGTCTTCTTCCTCCTCCTCGTCGGCGACGCAAGATGACAGCTACCTGAGTCCTGGCAAAGTGAGGCCGAGCTCGAACACTGGCTCAACCTTCCAGAACGAGGTCAAGGCCCCAGCAGCCCAGGAATCGACCAAAACGGCGCTGAAATCCTCAACGTCGAGTGAAATCTCCACCAAGGAACAGGCCACCAAGGAACAAACCGAGTCTCTGACGTCCAGCACAGGGGAAGGAGGCGCGGGCTCACACGGCATGACGACCCTCGGCATGGTCAGCATGTTCATTCTTGGTGTCGGAGCGGTGGCCGGCATCATCATGTTCGTCCACTACCGCGTGTCCGCTCAGCGCCAGAACGACGTCCTCCTCGACGGTGGCATCCAGAGATAAGCAAGCAGCTAAATCTTTCTTCCCCTACAGCCAGCGACTAGGAATTGTGTCCTCTTCTGCCTCTCTTTGACAAAAGAGAAGCCTAAAGTTTGTCCTATCGTTTGCCTTGTCGTTTGCCTTGTCTTGATTGGCATTAATCCATGTTGCCTTGAGTGCAAGTTGAAGTTATTCGTACTTAGTACAAAAAATACATCCGAGGAGCTCATTTAGCATTTTAGATTTTGATCGCATCGTGCGAACAGAGGATTCTTATTTGTGGCATCATGTCGTGTGGGTTCACGCCGGACCTGGCGCGTATGCTGGAGCAAATGGCCGTGGAGAAGGAGCGTCATGCGGTCGAGGCGCAGCAGAACGTAGTGGAGACGGAGCAGAATGTGGCGCGCGTCAGGTCAAAAATGGACAAAGTGGCGGACAAGCAAGAGACCACAAATGGGTACGACTGGACCCGGACGTACGAGAAATGGGACGCGTGGGAGGACCCCGAGGAGCTCGCGAGGCAGGAGCAGGAGGCTCGGGAGCTCAGCGAGCGCGCCGCCAAGGCGCAAATGGGCTGCAACCACGACCACTCGGCCGTAAGGTTATATGTGGCTAAATAGGGTAGTTAAAAATGGTACTAACGCTTATTTATGGTGTTGATGTGGCAGGAGCAAAAGCTGATGGACATGACGACGCAGGAGAAACTTGGGGCTTGTGACGAGTTCCGAGTGCTGGGCAACCTCTTCTTCAGGCACGGACAGTACCAGAGAGCTGCGTTCCACTACCACAAAGCTCTGGTGTACTTCGAGTACGTCTTCACTGATACCGAGGAAGAGGAGGCTCAGGCGGACACGTTGAAGTTGAAGCTGCTGCTGAACTTCGCTGCGTGCCGACTCAAGACCATGCATCTGGACGACGCCGTCCATCACGCCAACCAGGCGCTGGAGATCGACGCAGACAATGTGAAGGCGTTGTATCGTCGTGCCCAGGCGTACAGACTCAAGGACGAGTTCGACCTTGCCCAGCAGGACATCGCTCGAGCCATTGAACTCTCGAAGGCAGCGGGACATGCGCAGTCGACAGACGCGATGTTGGTGCAGGAAAAGACGCTGTTGCAGGCCAAAATGCTCGCGTATAAGCTGCGAACGAAACAGGTTTCGGCTGCGATGTTCGGCACTGGAGGCAAGGCCAAGCCGCCAACCGGGCACTACATTCCTGGACTCCGAGCGCCGGACGCCAGCGCGATGTCGCTCAACTTGTTGAAGGGGCCGACATCATCTTCGGCGTCATCTTGTGCTGATTTCCCGATCTTGGACACTTGGCAGCCATCGACTCGAGGCTTGAAGGAGCTTCAAACGATGATAACGCAGCTCGAAGGATAGGAAGAGCGCACTCGGGAGAGTTGGAAACGTAAAGCGAATTATATTCTATAGGTTGTACTATCGCAAGTAGAAGGCTGTCTCTGCGTTCACACGTCGATGGGGTTGGCTAGTCTAGTCATCGAACTTGAACGAGTTGGAAGCCATGCTGATGGCGCCGCACATGTACGTCGAGCGCTTGAGCTTGTTCTTGCCCTTGGTGAAGTCCTTGCCGCGCGTCTTGAGCAGCTTGGTGTTGGCCTTGACACCGACGCCGTCGCCGCCGAACGTGCCTTCATAGCTGTTGTCACGCAGCGAGTCGTCCACGATCTTCGTCGACCAGTACTCGTCGTCCACGCGCTGGAACGGCGTGCCCGCCGACTTGGCCTTGACGGCCACCTTCTCGATCTTCTTGGGCTGCCACTCGAGCGCAGCCTTCGCCGCCTGCTCACGACGCACAGCCTCCTTCTTCTGAGCCTCCTCATCCTCCGACGAGTCGGAATCCGAGTCCGACGAATCCGAAGACGATGACGAGTCATCCGACGACGAGCTGTCCGAGCTGGACTCGGCCTCCTTCTTGGCCTTCTTGCTGCTCTTGTCAGCAGCAGGCGCCTCAGCCTTGCGCTTGTTGGTCTTAGGCGCCTCCTTCTCCTCCTCGTCAGAAGAGTCCGACGAATCCGACGAGTCCGAGCTGCTCTCCTCCTTCTTAGCAGCAGCCTTCTTCTTGTCCGCAGGAGCAGCCTTCTTGACGGTCTTCTCCTCCTCCTCGTCAGACGAATCATCAGAGTCTGAAGAGTCCTCCGAGCTGCTCTCCTCCTTCTTAGCCGCTACCTTCTTCTCCTTCTTCTCCTCCTTCTTCTTGGGCTTCTCCTCCTCCGACTCGTCGTCCGAGTCCGAGCTCGAGGAGGAGGATGACTCGTCCTTCTTGGTGGACGGAGACTTGTTCTTCTCCTTCTTGGCGGCCTTGCTCTCCTCCTCACTGCTGCTGGACGACGACGATGACGACGACGACGTCACCTTCTTGGCCGCGTCCACCACCGAGGCGGCCGGCACTTTGGCCTTCTTCATGCTGCGCTGCGTCAGGTAGAAGCTGTAGACCTCCAGCAGGTCGTGCTCGCTCTCGAAGGCCTGGGGCTGCATCTTGGCCTCCTTGGCCAGCGCGGCCGCCGCCTTCTTGAGCCCCGCGCCCGTCAGCAGCGCGTGCACCAGCGGGAAGACGTCGCTCGCCACCACCATGTTATTAGTACGTTACGGTACGAGGAATTCAATTGTCAATGCACTGACGTCCAGCACGTTCGTCGGGGCCACGCCGGCCAGTGATAGTAGAGATTGGTACACTGTACCACCATATGGTAGACATCAGCACTTCAACCACTGACTGAGTCCTATTTTCATCGCGTTGAATTTAGATGCACCGAGTGAGTGACAACAGAGGACAACAGAGTTCGCCATCAACTTCATGCATCGCTCCCACATAGATCACGGTAAAAGCGTAGAGGAACTTCAGCTGCCAGCTGAGACCAGCAATGTGCGGCAGTCTAGAAGCGCAGTTCAAGCGTGGACAGAAACTGATGACAAGCACCTTTCTCGTGCTTCTCGTAATGAAGGAGCGCGCCAAGTCTTGATTCGGCTTTGCAGTCGATCGACTTGGATTAGTGCGCTGAAGATGCAGGCTCTTGTCGTGAGAAATGCTGCCAAAAGTATAGCGTGTGCTTGGATCCCAAATGCGTTTTACGCACTAGGAAATATCTTCTCTGGAAAATGGTACACAGATCAATCACGAAATGAGTTGCTTGTTTCGAACACCGTGTATGCAGCGCTTGGGTTCTGCCTCGTGGTTTTCACATCATTTCTGCCTATGATGATGTCACTTAAGTTTGTTGGAATGCTTGGAAGGCGACCAACACTGTGGTTTTGTATAAAACGACTGGTGCGAGCCACTCGTGTCTACTTTGCAGTCACGATGTTCGTCATGTTCGAGTTTAGCTGCTTCATCGCGTACTTGAATTCTATAGCGCCCGAAGTGTTCAAGTTCAAACTCGAGTGTTACGCGGATAATCTCTTTTTGCTCGGATATTTTACGGCAATTTCCCGCGCAGTAAAGAAGATTTACTATGAAGAGACTCAACAGGGACGCGATCGACTCCTGCAAAAGCAACAAAAGCCAGGAAGATCCAAGATAGTACCTGCCGAAATTACCACAGCCCAACGTACAACTTTCACAGCCCCTCCCCGCCAATGTCCACCAAAGTTTTGGCGAGCATATCTTCGAGGACTACCAACAACTTCGATACCGTTTGCTGCAGCCTTATTCGTTCACATACTAAGCCAACTACGGATTGTTGATCGAGGAAACATTGCGCTTAGTGCCTTCGTAATCGCTGGAGTTGTCTTCAAACTCATGATCCAAGAATTCGCCAAGCATTACATTTTCAAGAACCGCGTACGCAGCGCCCGCGTCATGTGTGTTCTAGTCGGCATTCCGACCGTACTAATCGATACACAGACGAGAATCATCCTACTAGGATCAAACAATACGAAAACGGCGATAACGGGTGCGATCGGCATGGCGTTGATTGAGATTACGTTACGTGCAGCTAAGGCTGTATTGGTGATGTGGGAAATTCGGCACCATAAAGTTGCCCGGGAACGTAAAACCGACTCCGTGCTGCAGCGACGAGCAATTTTGGAGAAGTTCAGCCGCACTAAAAAGGTTGGGACTAAGCCCCCGTCAAGACCCTCAAACCTTCCAGCATTAAATGATTTCGAGATGTGGCATCATCAAGTGCAGACTTTTCACGCCTCGGAACTTAACGCTGACATGTACGCCGAGTACATCTCCATCGGTTGTTCGGCTTCGATTCTCTTCTTTTATGGCAACCACCCGCACTACACGCTGCTTAGGCAATCAGTGAACACCGACGCATCTGGGATCGACATGATGGTGTGGAGAGTGAGCCAGCTACAAATGATGGGTTGGCAGATCGGGGTCGAAGTTGTCGTGGACTACATCTCGATCGTGCTGGAGATGGTCATTGGGATCGAGTTTGATCACGTCAAAAATCTGGGCTCATTTCTCGGCGCGTTGTTCATGATCACTGCTGTCATGAATATTACTATATCTATAGGCTACTACTTGAGTTGAGGAACTGGGTCCAGTCTGGCGTCAATTATGAACAAACAACCCCTAGATAGGCAATTTCTTCTTAAAGGTCTACCACCAAACTACAAGCTAGAAAAAATACCAATTATACTAATCCACTCTGCCTTCTAAACTTGGTCGTCTAAGAACGTCAGTTCTGCAGTCTTTAATTAAAAATGCACTTCATGTTGCCAACTGTGGTCCTCGTAGCTGAATGAACAGCTATTACTTCGAAGTACTAGGAGGAGGCAGTTGACGTAAAAAGAAGCAAGGGAGCCGTTCACACATTTTGTCGATGCCAATCAAACGCGTGAAGGTGGCTCCTAGTACGAAGATGCAAGCAATTCGGCGAAGTGACACACACTACAGACCCCCAGAGTATGCCTCTCCCTCTGTCCGCGACACGACCTGGTTCAGCAGTTTCGTTGTCTCACGTCGCCGCTCTTCCGCGCTGCTTCAAAGCTGGCAACGCATTGTCCCCGGCAATTCTGTTTGGGTCACGGCCATGAAGATGCAAGCCGTGGTGGTACGCAATGCTGCCGAGAGTATCGCATGCGCGTGGATTCCGAACGCCTGCTACGCTCTTGGCGACATTTTCTCGGGAAAATGGTACACGGAGCAGTCACGAAGTCAACTGATCATCGCAAACTCAGTGTGGGCTTCCATCACGTACTGTGGAGTGGTGTTCATTTCGTTTATCCCCGTGATGCTTTCATTTCGATTCCTGAAGGCCCCCGACCGCCGGCCGACTGTGAGGTTCTGTCTGCTCAGACTCGCTCGAGCGGTTGCTGTCTACTTTATGGTAGCAACTCTTATCGTGTTTGGATGTAGTTGGCTCACAGCCTACCTGGCTACCGTTAAACCAGACTCCCTGAAGTACAAGCTCGACTGCTATTCAATCAATTTCTCGCTGGCAGGGTATTTCACGGGAATTACTCGGGCAGTGAAGCAAATTTACTATGACGAGACAGTTCAGGGGCGTGAGAAGCTCAAGCAGAAGCAACACGAAGCGCGAAGATCGAAGATAGTGCCTGCCAATGCAGCAGGTGCAGTGACATCAGTACGACGTGAATCCTTTAAGGCCCCTGCGCGTTTCAAGCCCCCGAACTTCTGGCTGGCGTACATCCGTAACATGTCCGTCGCTTTCGTGCCCCTTTTAGCCTGCGTGTTTGTCCACATTTTGAGTCAGCTCCACATTGTCGATCGGGGTAACGCCGTCCTCACAATCTTTGTTGTGGTGGGCGAGGCCTTTAAACTTGCCGTACAAGAACTCGCCAAGCACTACGTCTTCAAAAAACGTGTGCGCAGTGCTCGTGTGATGTGTATTCTTGTCGGCATTCCAACTGTGCTCATCGACACGCAGATGCGGATTATTGTACTTGGAACCAACAGCGCAAACACGGCAGTACTGGGAGCAATTGGCATGGCGTTATTCGAGATTAGTTTGAGAGCGGGCAAGGCGGTGCTGGTGATGTGGGAGATTCGGCATCGCAGAGCTGTGGTCGCTCGCAGAATCGCTGCCGCTGCACAGAGAGCAGGTACAGTTGAAGCGTTTGAGCACCGCCCCAGTAACACCAGCGTTGTCCCTCACGCACCGAAAACTTCTTCCAAAACTTCCTCTCGCCCTTCGGTGTCGGTCGGTATGAACGACTTTGAGATGTGGCGGCGTCAAATCCAAGCTTTTCACACAGCCGGGCTCAACGCAGACATGTACGCAGAGTAGATTTCAATCGGGTGCTCAGCATCAATCCTCATTTTTTACGGTAACCACCCGCACTACTCGTCGCTACGACAAACGGCAAGTACTGGAACAACAGCGGTGGACAACATGGCGTGGCGGGTAAGTCAGTTGGAACTGCTGGGCTTCCAGATCGCTATTGAAGTCGTCGTGGACTACATGTCTACGGTACTGGAGATGGTGATTGGCATTGAGTTCGATCATGTGAAGAAACTGAGCTCTTTTCATGCTGCGATGTTCATTATCACGGCCGTGATGAACATCAATATATCGGTCTGCATTTATTTAAGCTGAAGAAAACGCTATGGAGTTTGGATTGCTTGTCACAATACGCACCGTGGCAAATGTGGATCATGCCATTTTATCGACTTGCTTCGGTACAGTACAACGTATTACTTTTTTTTAAGTGGAGAAACTAGTTTAGTTTAGTTGTAGATACCGCAGTTCTTGCTGGTCTTCTTGATCAGTTTCGTGTAGGATTTCCTGTGAAAATAAAAAAAATGTGGTGAGTGGGGTTGCACGAAAGTGAACACCGGATCCAGCGGTGTTAGCAGTTATCTCACAGGTGTACAGTGATAGCCTATTTTTTTGTGTGTGCGGTGGAGTTGACGTTCTCAAGTGCGTTCTGGATTAAAATCCAGAGAACTCAGCGGTAATTCTGTGTTTCGTTTCTATTTGCCATCGACAAGAGCAAACAGCGGCAAAGTTATATTTGGTGGTTAAAGAGTGCAGGTTCCACGATTCGCCACACATCAATATGAGCCGAGTCCACGATGCTAGCACAATTCTCGTACGAGGCCCACCAAGTGATATCCTAGCATGCTCGCCCTCGTCGAATCCTCCAGCAAAATCTTCTACTGTTCAAGTGTGGCGGGGTTTTTTCAATGGACTTCCGATAAATTCTGTGTGGGTTCGAGCTTTGAATACGCTCGGTCTTGTCCTACGGAACGCTACTCAGAGTGTTGCGTGTGCATGGATATCGAACGCATTCTGTTCTCTTGGGAATATTTTCTCGGGGAAATGGTACGCTAAACAGTCACGTAGTGAGCTGATCGTGGCAAACTCCGTTTGGGATAGCATCACCTCGTGCTCTGTTATCCTCATTTCGTTTCTTCCGATTATGCTCTCGTTCCGCTACATTACAGCACCGGATCGCCGCCCAACGCTGAGTTTTAGCATCAAACGACTGGCTAGAGCTACGGCTGGACATTTTGCTGCAGCGATTTCTATAATGTTCTCGTTCAGCTACGCCTTCGCTTATCTGTCGGAGATTGAGCCCAGTATATTTAACTGCAAACTAGACTGCTACGTGGATATCGCGGCATTATTGGGATATTTCACTGGAACAGCACGAGCAGTGAAGAAAATCTATTACGAAGAAACGTGTCAAGGTCGAGATCGTCTGAAGCAGCAAGAACCAGGAAAGTCTGGAAAAATGTCAAGTTCACACCGACGTGAACCTCCAAAATTCTGGAAAGCGTACGCAGAAAATCTCCCTCTCATGGGTGCTCCTATCGTGGCCTCTCTCTTCGTTCACATCTTGAGCCGACAGCGAATTGTCGATCGTGGCACCGTCGTGCTCACTTGCTTCGTCGTCGGGGCCATCGTGTTCAAGCTCGCAATACAGGAGGGCACGAAGCACTACGTCTTCAAGAAACGCGTGCGTAGTGTTCGCACAATGTGCGTGCTCGTGGGTATGCCAACTGTGTTGATCGATACGCAGACGCGCATCGTTATTCAGGGGACCAACAGCACTACGACGGCATCCTTGGGCGCCCTTGGGATGGCGTTAGTTGAGATCTGTTTACGCGCATTTAAAGCCGTGCTAGTTGTTTGGAGTATTCGGCGACGCAGATCCAGAATTCTACCTGACCAGTCGAGTTTAGTAAATCCAGTTGTGTCCCAGGAAGGCGATCGACAAGCGATAAAGGGAACGAGTTCTGTATCGCTTTCAATGACCCGAAAAAAATCTTCAAGTCTTGCCATGACGAAAGATGAATTCGATCTGTGGTGTCGACAAATTCACGCCTTCCACACGGCTGAGCTCAACTCGGATATGTATGCGGAATACATCGCGATCGGCTGTTCTGCTTCGATTCTCTTCTTCTGCGGCAACCACCCGTGCTATTCACTCTTGGCACAGCCACATGAATCGGGGGAAGTGGATGACGTAGCGGCGCGACGGACAAACCAGTTGTATATGCTTCTTTTCCAGGTTGTGGTCGAGTTCGTCGTCGACTACGTATCGCTTGTGATCGAGATGATGGTAGGGATTGAATTCACACACATCAAGAAGCTAGGGTCATTCCTGGCAGGCTTGTTCATGATCACCGCTGCTATGAACACAAACATCTCGATCAATATGTACTTGAGTTGAAGTACAATAATCTTGACTTAGATCCCATACCATAGGCTGAACCATAACAGTGAATGTTGTGGGAGTAATTTTATACAGCGTGGTAGAACTTAATGAACCTATAACACCGTTCAGTGGTATCGTTTCCTCCATTTTTGTTTTATTCGGTGCTGTTGCGAATGCTATCGTTACGAACGGTTGACGACAAATTTAGGAGGCGATAAGCAGGATGTCTACCGATGGTCATTGCCTATTGATAGCAGGTTTAAGCAAAGTCGTCACACTCGGTCATATTAGATTTTACTCATGAAGACTCGTGTAGTGCCAAATGACCGTAGACAAAGCTCAACGCGTTCACTCTTCCCATCCTTCTGGCGTGGCTCAAGGAAGCCCTCAGTTTTCCAAACTTGGAGCAAGATTCTGTATCGTTCCCAAGAAGTCTCGACATGGCGTAGTGCCCTGCGAATACAAGCTGTAGTCTTACGAAATGCCGCGGCGAGTATCGCGTGCGCGTGCATCCCCAACGCATTCTACGCGACCGGCAACATTTTTTCAGGGAAATCGTACCTGGATCAGTCCCGATTCGAGCTGATTGTGGCAAATTCCGTCTGGGCCTCCGTGGCATTTTGTACTGTGGTGTTCTTATCGTTTCTCCCTCTCATGCGCTCGTGCGATTTCTCGAGTCTCCCGAGTGTCCGCCGTCGGTTTGGTTTTGTATAAAGAGGCTCGTGCGAGCAACTTTTGTATATTTCTGTGGAGCGGTGATCGTTATGCTCGGGTTTGGCTACCTCGCTGCTTACTTGTCCTCCCTTCAGCCTGCCTCGTACAAATTCAAAATCGAGAGCTATGCTGATAATTTATCACTGTTGGGGTATTTTACGGGCATCACACGGGCAGTCAAGAAAATCTACTACACAGAAACATACCAAGGACGTGACCGACTGATTGCCAAGCAGCGAAAACTGAGAAAACCAGCAGCCTCACCTTCAGCGGACGCGGCCTGCAATGCAACAGTCCGTTCTCAGCCCGAGCCGTTAAAAAGACTCTCTACTCACTATCACACGCCTGTGTTTTGGAAAGCATACATCAGGAAAATTCCATCCGCTGTACCTCCTCTTCTGGCTACCGCTTTTGTTCACGTACTTAGTCTCCAGCGGATAGTCGATCACGGCACCACCGCCATAACAGGGTTTGTTGGTGGTGGAATTTTGTTCAAGCTCGCCATTCAAGAACTTGCCAAACATTACGTGTTGAAGAAACACGTACGAAGTACACGTGTCATGTGTGTCCTCGTAGGCGTCCCGACGGTGTTGATCGACACGCAGACTAGGATCATTCTCATGGGAAGCAGTAGCACCCACACAGCAGTATATGGCGCACTTGGCATGGCATTCATTGAGATAGCCCTCCGTGTCGGAAAGGCGCGGTTTGTGACCTGGAGTATCGCCCGTCGTGAACTTCTGCTATCCCGCGATAAAAAGTCAACGTCTTCGCGACAGAGCTCCCTTTCGGAGCTTGTGATACTTGGTATTGAGGCTCTTCTGGGCCCACCAAGTCGACCCTCTGTGTCCGCCTTGCATGTTGAATTCGCGGTGTGGCGTCGACAAGTTCAGGCCTTCCACACTGCGGAGTTGAATGCTGATATGTACGCTGAGTACATCGCAATCGGCTGCTCGGTGTCTATCGTCTTCTTCTATGGTAATCACCAGCACTACTCACTTCTAAGACAATCGAATCGCGCCATGACCAACGTTGATGAGGCAGCTTGGCGCCTGAATCAGCTCTACATGCTGGCATTTCAAGTCGGGCTGGAAATCCTTGTCGACTACGTGTCGATCGTATTGGAAATGAAGGCGGGAATCGAGTTCGACCACGTTAAAAATCTCAGGGCGTTTCTTGCGGCCCTGTTCATGGTCACAGCAGTGATGAATATCACAATATCCATAGGAGTTTACCTCAACTGAAAGCTCCTTGATACAACTCAGCTTACTGCACAACCTACTTTTTTTTGACAAGAATAAATTGAGACTTGTCCCGAAACCATGCCTCGTGTCGCAAATTCGGTGTGGGCTGCCATCGCGTTTTGTGCGCTGATGTTTGTTGCATTTATCCCGCGTATTCTCACGGTATTGCCTCCAGAGACTTGCAAAAGCTACGGTCTTCTGTTTCGTGGGAGCTTTGAGTGCTGCATTACTGTCTGGATATCTGGCTGTCTACTTAGCGCGTGTCGAACCTGCGCTCTTCAAATACGCGGAAAATATGGCGTTGCTGATTATCTTACGGGGATTCTTCGCAGAAAAAATACTACGAAGAAATATGCCGAGGTCGTGAACGGCTTCAGTTAAAGATAAAAAACACGCCAGCTGTCGAGACGACCTCAACCTGTAACATCTCCGTCAAGTTCCTCGTGCTCCCGTATTTTGGAAAGCTTACCTCAACCATCTCCCGACGGCCATACCTTCACTTCTGACAACGGCATTTGTACACATTCTTAGTCGAAAGAGAATCGTGGAACGAAGGCCAACAGCACTAACATTTTTTTATATCGGCGCCATGGGTTCCTGAAGATTGGCAGCCAAGAACTTGCCAAGCACTACGTTC
The DNA here is from genome assembly GCA_030463285.1 of Phytophthora europaea. NCBI lineage: Eukaryota > Oomycota > Peronosporomycetes > Peronosporales > Peronosporaceae > Phytophthora > Phytophthora europaea. Next base: position 14,167 of record JAHQIV010000995.1, read on the forward strand.
TCAAGAAACGCGTACGGATCATGTACGTGTTTGTGGGCGTCCCAACCGTTCTGATTGAAACACCAATGATAATTATTTCCCAAGCAGTAGCTATGGCGTAGCGTAGCTCTCGTGGAATTTTCACTACACGTCGCGAAGGTAAAGATTTCGCAATGGACGATCTCCAAACGTCAGAGGATTCTCCCTCGCGAATATGTCGATTCAACGGTCAATTCACGGTCAACTCGAGCATCTTTATCGACAAAGAATCTTAAATTTGAGATCTGGCGTCGTCAAGTGCAAGCCTTCCTCACGACCGAGATAAATCCCGACATTTACGCCGAGTACATCGCTATAGGCTGCGCTGT
>JAHQIV010000996.1:0-14490 GCA_030463285.1 Phytophthora europaea
TGCCGCTCTCTCCTCGTCCTGCACGGGGGCGGCATTCGGCCGGCTGTGGGCCTGGCGAAACGCGCGCGAGGCCATGACAACTGCTGGACAAGTGACGTTGACGTTTGGCTCTGGAGCTCTTGGAATGGCTGGCGCAAAATGTGAAGGGCTGTTAAGTAGCGGTTATAGATATATAGGCGGTTACTGGATGTACCAGGTGTTTGGTACAGTGTAGCCATGTGACGAGGCAGGCGACTTCAAGTCGGGCGGTTATGATCGTTGGAAGTGTTGATCGTAGGAGCGATGGCGGACGACGAGGTGAAGCTGGTGCGCGTGCCTGTGCAAGAGCTTACGACGGCCATGGACGGTGCCAGGGCGGCGTTGGATGAGAATCGCCGACTGGCTGCGGAGCTCGCGCAGTCCGAGGAGGAGGCGAGAGAGCTCGAGATCAAGCTGCTCAAGCGGCAGCACCAGTTGGACTGCTGCACGGGAGCACGCGCGGAGCACCGTCCGTATCGACCAGGTGGCCTGTTCAATCCCGCGCCACCCAAGCGGCTACGACCGAAGAGTGAGATGTTTGGCTTAAGCATGCGCAACCTCATCGGAGAGCAGGCAGAGACAATGAACGAGCTCGCTGAGCGAGAGGAAAACGTACGTTGAACGATAACCACTGCATTTGGTTGCTCGCTGCCGCCGCGGAATTTGTATCGCTCAGTATTTCTCTCTTTGATGTTGCAGCTCCGTGCGCTGATGGACGCCATGCGCGAGGTCTCGCAGGCATCTGACAGCCTGGACATTGTGAGCAATGCGCTTCGAGCTTCGCAGCATGTGCTCCCTGCCGAGAAATACACCGTCGGCATTCTCAGCGAGAAGAAAGACCGCGTGGACTTGTATTCGAACCCACCCCTGGATCTGCACGGCAAACGCTACCTTACTGAAGAGGGCAGTGTTCTTGTCGATTCGGCCACCACGTTTGGCCGCGTTGTGCTGGTAAAGTGTTGCCTGGTCTTCGGTTGAAAAGGGTCAGTTCACTCATGCCCGTGCACTGTGTCGGTTTGATTAGACTGGGACGCCTCTCGAGGTGGCGGACGTCAGTGGCTCTGAAGTCGTCGACGTGTTCGAAGAGCAAATGGAACTCTTGGAGTTTGAGCCCGAGGCCTTGCTCTGCGCGCCTATTTTCAACGTCCACGGCATTTTAGTCGGCGTCTTCCAAGTCATCACTCGCAAACAACTCCCAGAACTCGGTCTCCTACCAACTCCAGCTCCCCCACCAGAACCTCTTTGGTTTTCTTCTACTCCTCGGTCCGGCTTGGCAAAACTTGGGCAAAACCAGGAAACCCAAGAAAAAGGAGCGTTCGACCCCCGCGACAAAGAGAGCTTCGATTACATTTGCGTAACTGCAGGCACGGCGCTGTGGAATCTGTCGCTTGCCAAGGCGCATCAGGCCATGCAAAGCCGCATCGAGTGTCTTCTCAAGCTCAACCGAAATATTGCTGCTGAGCTCAGTGCATCGGCAGTGCTTCATCAAATCATCGCGGTATCTTACGAGCTGCTTCACGCAGAGCATATCGCGCTCTATGTGCGAGACGAAGGCACGGAAGAATTTTTCCTCTTCGTCACCGAGTACAGGGACACTTCCAAAGGTAAAACGAAAGCGAAGGACAAATCAAACGAAAACTCCCACCTACGACATGGCGGGTATGATGAGGGGTTCTTGAAAGCGCACAACGGTATTGTAGGCGTCGTTATGCGGACTGGACAACTTGTGCTCACGAACTCAGCTCCAAGTCATCATTCGTTCGATCCAAAGTTCGATGAGTTATGGACGTCGCTCAAGACGAAGCAAGTGCTTTGTGCGCCGGTTAAAGATGCCGGTGGACATGTCTTGGCCGTGGTTTGTGCCACTAACAAGGTAGACGGCGACGAGTTTACATCAGATGACGCTCTCTACCTGAACTACGCCGCGGAGGCCGCAGGAATCTCACTGCATAAGTCCAATTTACTCCGTTCCGTACTGATGTCACAGCGCTTGACAGAAGCACGGTTGCAACTCGCCGACTTTGTGAACAATAGCGGTGAGCGCGCTTACAGCCATCCAGGCCCCGGAGCTGAAGACGAAACAAGCGCTGCAGCCTCTGTTGCTAGATTCGTCCGAGTAGTCATGGCAGAGGGCAAAAAACTGATGCACTGCGACCGGTTCGGCTTCTTGCTCGTGGACCCGCTGAAGAAAGAGCTCTGGATCACCCAAGATGATGGAGAAAGCGTGAGGATGCCCCTCACAAATGGACTCTCGGGGCTGATCGCCACAACGGGAAAGTCGATATGTACGCGCGACGCTTACACGCACCCGCACTTCGATCCAACGCTAGATCAAAAGACAGGATACCGCACCACAACCGTGCTGGGCATGCCCATATTCGAGGATCACACGCCGACCAATCCCAAAATCGTGGCAGTAGTGATGGCCATCAACAAGAAAGACGACAATGATGACGACGAAGCCAACAACGCCAAGGCCGGCGATGATGACTCGCATCCTGTGTCGAGACACCGGGTACCCTTCACTACCAGCGATGCCGATTGCATGACCCAGTACTGTCGGGAAATTCAATTCGCGCTCGGTCGACTGTCTCTGGACATTTCGTACTACAAGGTGGTGTCAGACTGCGGCCTCGGAACTCCGGGTCAATCTTTGACCGAGTCCGCCGATCCCTCCAACGACCAAGCAGCAGTGGACGACGTGGACGAACCGGAAATCATCTCGTCAATCGTGCAGAAGTTCTGCCAATCTAGTGAGCTGGACGTGCTTGAAGAGGTAGCCGCTGCAGCAATCGCTGACGATCCGGACGATGTCGAAGACGCGGATGAAGCATACGGAGGAGACTACGATGACGATGACGGCGATACAGAGGACGAGGAAGAGCACCCGACACCATTTGCCGCTATTCCATTCCCGCAGCGGATCCCTCAACGACGAATTTCAACTACGCGTGAGAGCGGACACGTGATCGGTGTTGGCGATGTGACCCGCTGGGATTTTTCCTGCCTGGATCTATCCAACACCGATATATTCGCAGCGACATCTGTGCTCTTTCGATCGCTTGGGCTGTTGGAACGCTTTCAGGTTGCTCAGGAAACATTTTCTACGTTCCTCTCTCATGTAGCTTCCCACTACCGCCCCAACGCGTTTCATAATCTTCAGCACGCCTTCCAGGTTACGCACGCAACTTACTGTCTGCTGCGCCGCTCCGGGGTGGCGAACTCGTACTTCGCTCGTGTGGAAGTATTCGCAATGCTGCTAGCTGCACTGTGCCACGACTTGGATCACCCAGGCAACACGAACGACTTTGAGGTGAAGGCGCACAGCCAGCTTGCACTTACGCACAACGATGATGCGGTGCTTGAGCGCCACCATTGTCGCGTAGCCTTCATTATCTTGAGTCACCCAGGAGCAAACCTTTTGGCACGATTGCCCTCGCGCGCCTGCTTCGTATATGTGCGTCGACTGCTCATCCACTGCATTCTCGCGACAGACATGGCAAAGCACTTCGAAAAGTGCAAAGCCTTGGAAGGACTCTCCAAACGCCATCTTCTTGTTACCAGCAACGGTGGCAGAGGTGCGAGGCGAAGCCGAAGCAAACATCGCTTTGTGTTCATGGCAATTATCATCCACGCAGCCGACTTGTCAGGTCAAGCACTACCGTACACGCAGGCAGTCCGTTGGGGCATGCGTGTGCTCTCCGAATTCCAGCAGCAAGCAAAGAACGAAGCTGAGATGCACGTTCCGGTTGAGTCGTTCATGACCAATCTGCACCACGCGAAGACACGAGTCACGGTACAACTCAACTTCATAAACTACGTCCTGCGCCCGATCTGGTTGCCGTTGGCCACCTTGTGTCCTGCCATTCGGGTTTACGCCGACTCATTGGAAAGCAACCGAGAGCGCTACAAAGCTGAGCTGGACAAACTCCAACGCGAGGCAGAAGAGATTGCAGAGCTGGCGAGGGTATACGTGCGTGGTAACAGCTCACGCAGCCTTGTTGAGCACACTTCAAGCACAAGACGACTCTCAAATTTACAAAACTGAAACAGATCCCACAACTGTTAGATTGATGCACTACAACTTGCAGTCTGCCAGTAATAAAGAAAAAAAGTTAGATTAATGAGCATGTTGAGTTTCGCAACACCCTGATTTCATTCCACGACGCACTCGTCTGCGAAATCAGCCTCGGCGAGACAAAACTTGAGTACTCTTGGTGCTCACGATAGCAACAACGTTGCTCTGATCCATCAATACATCCTCAACAGCACGGGCGCGAGCATTCGACAGCAAATCAGACAGCAGGCTCTCCACCTCCTCCTCTGCCTCCCCTGCCACCACGATGTGCATTAGGGTGCTGCGAAGGAACTCGGCGTCCAGTTGAATCTGTTGCAACCCGAACTTAGACAACTCCAGCAACCTCGCCCACTCGCTGAAGGCCTTGATACACATTTTCAGCATCGCTTGAACGAATGAATCCGCTGTGAGCTCTAACTGGGATGGGAAAATATGGATCTTGCGCGCAAAAATCCGATCCACATCAAGCTGCATTCCGGATGAAGCTGCTGCAACTCCTGCGTTGCGAGACCGCAGAGCACTGGCACGCCGGCGGAAGTCGCGGCTTGTCGTGCGGCTGTTGTTTCCAATGAACACGCTTTGTTCGTCTCCAAGCGACAAAGCAATTTCTTTGCCGAAGCGGAAGGTGGACTCCACGACTGCCGCCATCATTTCCTGCACACTTCTCGGCTCTTCGTCCATATCAGCCCATGATGTGGCAGCCACCCCGTTGTGGACGATGACGCACAACTGATTGCCGTACTGCTTTGCGACGTGCTGCAGCAACTCTCCAGCAGACTCACGAGTCACTTCGATCATGTGCGTTACGTCCTGCTGGCTCATTCGATTACTGCGAATTGGGTCACCAGCAGGGGTTTTGGACGGAGATAAAGGCGCTGGTAGACACTCGATGAGCCCACGTACGCACTCCCCGATACCTTCAGCGGAGAGATCTTGGCACATACAGGCTAGGAATAGCAAGAACTGCGGAGTAGGCTCGAGCCACGGAAGAGCCACATTGTCTTGCTCTTCGCCCCTAGCTGCTCCGAGTGGTCCATTCATTTGTGTAAATGCGCGCTTTGGCTCCGCATATTGGAGTACTGATGCATTGAACCACTTCAGGAAATCATAAAATTGGCTCTGCAAAAAAATCAGGCGAACAAACATCACATGAGCAATATTCGCAAGAAATGACGCCACTATTCTACACTGACAGTAAATAAAATACGAGTAAAACCTTACCTGAACCAAATCGGAAAAGAGTCTGCTCATCTCTGAAAGGATTGCAAAACCTGTTTGCACCATGGGCTCCATTTGCTGCAGCACCTTCTGCATCATGTCAGTGAATGTCCTCGCAGATTCCTGCGCTAAAGGCTGGACACTTTGCCCGCCCTCGCGTGAGCTACGAGCCAATCCGGACACATCCTCGTGTGAAGTGACAAAGAGCTCTCCTGTGTCTTCGCGTAATTTTCGAAATACACCATCAATCTGGAAACGCACACAGCTCTCCACAATGTCGATAGCATTTGCTGCCAGTCTGCACATCGGAATCGTTCTGTCCACTTCTTTCACTTGCGAAACAAAGTATTTCATCACGCGCATGAAGACAAAGTATTCGCTGTCGACAATATCTGCCGAGAGGTCATCGTCTTGAAGCACATCGAGAATTTCTTCCGACGAACCCTGTACAAGAAATGATTTTTCGTTAAAACCTTTCGCTCAAGCAAATGCGTGAAAAAAAGAACTTACAAAATCCGTGTGAGGGCGACGGAACTGGTCAACGCACTCGCCCAGATACAACGCAAACAGCTCTTTCACAAAGCTGAGGAACAAGTCGTCTCGGACTGCATCCGAAGATTTTCGCGATGTCGACGATTTCTCGCGAGCCACGACTTCAGGCATGAAATGGGTCTTGTACACCGAGAATACTTGAGCCATCTTCGTCAGGACGTCTTCATTAAATCTCCGCAGAAAAGCAAGGACCGAGTCGCTCGTGCGTTGAGCCTGTAAAATATGCAGTAAAGTAATATGGCAAGCCTGTGAAAAAAAAATACTGATACTACAGTACAAGATTTGTATACCTTAAACACCGCCACCTCGCGCTCAAAATACGCTTGGTGCCACTCAAGAAACTGGTCACGGATCTCGTCGCTGCAAGCGTCTAGCTCGTGCAACAGCACAACCGTCTCACAGAGCTATGCATACCAAGCCACACACACAGTTCAACAAATAGGTGACAACTCGTCACGCAGGAAAAGTGCAATTAGGTACCTCCTCGGACCCGAGCGTTGTGTCAAGCATTCGCTTCTTCAGCAGACGCTCAAGCTGCTGCATGATTTTCTCCGCTTCCATTTGAATCGACTAGCAAACACGACGATATCAGTAGCGATCCAATCACAGCATTCCTTGCATCAACCCCACCTTGAACGACGAGATATGTTCATATCTTCCCAGAATCCGGCGCGCAAGCAGATAATACTTCGTAGCATTGGCGTACTCCTTCTGCTTCACAGCACTAGAGCGCCACCCCATCGTCAGCTCCTTGTCTCATCTCCACCTCACTCCCCTCCTTATCCCACGTACGTGTTGAGTCTCTGAGGAAGCTCGAAGATGAACTCGAATCGCTTCAGCAACCGCCGCACGCCAATGAGCTTCTCCACCTTGGAGCGATGCGGCGCCAACGCCACGTTGATACTCTCGCTCTTGGCCGTGATTGTGTCCATGCTCGTGACCACGCGACCCACCTCTTCCTCCATACTCGCCACATTGTTCTGCAGCATTAAAAACACATCAAAATAACGTCAAAAACTGAACTTTTGGGCAGCATTTGGCCCTGAAAATCGGCATATTTTGAGCACCTTCATCTTGCGGATCGTGTCCGTGGCGCTGATGAACTTGTTGTAGTTCTCGTACACGAGCATCTGCATGTTGGTGTCCAGCTCCTTGATCTCGCGGATCAGCTGGTCGTCCGTGGTGAGCAGCTCGTTGAGTCCGCGGCTCTCGAGCAGCTCCTGCAGACATCGAGGGTGCGCAGGGGGTTACATCCAGGGGGTACACGCGGCCTTCCTCCACTCTTAGGTACCTTCACGTAGACTTTGGGGTCGAAGCCCGGCGAGTCGATGTTGCGCAGCTGCTCCTGCTTGCTCTCCTGGTCCTGTAGCCCGTAGTAGCTGCTCAGCAGCTCCTGCATGCGCGACATGCCGTGGTCCTCCATCTCGGTGGAGTCTCCGATCTTCAGCTTGGGTAGCAGGGTTACGCCGCTAACAAAAAGTAACCATGGCGGAATTTTCGGTAAAACAAAACAAAAAAGCAGGGTTACGCTGCCAAAAAAAGTAACCCTGTCTGATTTGGTGTACCGCACACACGATACGATCTGTGTATCGTCACACACTTCCCTATTTGATCGCGAAGAGCTACGATGGACGTGAAGCGGTTGCTATGGGAGTCCAAGCTGGCGGTGGCGCTGTGTCTGCTCATCATGGCGCGCTGTGTGGACCGCGTGCTCTACACGTGCGTCTCGGCCCCTAGAAAGGGGAACTCGTCTCTATCCACTTGGATCCCTCACGCTACGTTGACGTTGATGTGTGTGGGTGTGTAGACGAATCACGTACGACTACACAGAGTTCCTCTGGTACTTCACGAACGTGATCCTGCCCGTCGCCTTCCTCGTGTCCTCGGCCCCCGTGGTGGCGTACGTGTACACATAATACATTAGTATTAATGCGCTGACTGGGGGGGCTAACCTATTGATGTGTTGTTTGTTTGTTAGATACAAGCTCTACTTCACGGGTGGGCAGGTGGAATGGGACTCTTGAGTCCCTTGAAGGTACCGAATTGACCGGTTTCCTGCTGGTATTTGTGCAGATGACATTACGCCCGAGATGCGCGAGTTCCCGCACTACAAGTACATGCTCATGGCACTGTTCGACACGCTGTACAACCTGCTGGGCGCGTTCCCCACGCCTCACATCGGGTGCGTCCATTGAGCTGCTGCCTTGCCAGTCATTACAAAGTGCAAGGGGAAAACTCACTGCTATTTTTCTCTGTTTGTTGACAGGGGGAACATGGCCAACGTGCTGAACCAGCTGAATCTGCCGTTTAACATGGTGCTGTCCTACATGTTCCTGCAGACGCGCTTCAAGCGCGGTCACATCCTGGGCTCCATCCTTGTGCTGTATGGTGGCATGGTGAATATGATCCCTGTGCTTACGGGTCAGGACAGTGCCAACACCCCGGACCCGAGTGCAGGCTGGATCATCCTCTACATTGTGTCGCTCGTACCGGCGGCAGCTTCGAACGTCTACAAGGAGATCGGACTCAAGGATGTGGATCTGGATATCTGGTACGCTAACATTTGGATCAGCTTCTACCAGCTGATCATTGGCTTCGCCACGATCTGGACTGTGCGCATCAAGGCGTTTAGCGACCCGCCCGTGCCCTGGGGCGACTTCCCGTCCTATGTGGCCAAGGCCCACGAGTGCTTCATTGGCAACGAAGTCGAGATGAATGGAAAGGGGCTGCCCTGCGACTCAGGTGTGCTGGAAGTCTTCCTGGTCTTCATCGTGTTCAACACCATATACAACCAGCTCATGCTCTACATCTTCAAGGAGGGCAGCAGTGTGCTCTTCGTGGTTTCATCTGCTGTGGGCCTTCCGCTCACCGACCTGCTGTACATGATCCCCCTGCTCACGGGCAAGTTTGCTGGCCAGGCTTTCACTATTTACGACGGCTTCGCGCTTTTCGTGCTTGTGATGGGATTGCTCGTATACCATTCGGAGAAGGAAGAGCGCAAGCGCGGCACCGAGTCGGTGGAGAAGTCGCCCATGTATGCGTCGCCATCGTTGCAGAAGACGCATCTCATGCGCAAGCGCCGCGGCAAGGTCGTGTACCGACAGAGTCCCATGATCCGCCGCACTGGAAGTGGCAGCGATATCTCGCAGCGGCTTTTGGGGCGCAATACCCCAGGCAGGAACAACACGTACGGCACCAACGGCAGCAACAACGTCAACGCCGCGGCGCGCCAAACGGATGACAATGGTTATTATCCATAGGCCGTACGATTCGCCCGCGTTGAATGCTACAGGATGTAGCACATGGTCTTCTTCCTTCTTCCCGCCGCTATGCTGCTTAATCGCGCTGCCGCTGCTAACCTCGCGTCTCGCTTAAATAGAGGTTTAACAATTCGCCTTTGGTCGAACGATATCTCACTTGTGCGGCTCATTTGATGCAGGAATCCCAGTCGAGTGTTTATAGGTGTCAATCAGTGGTGATAATTCTGCCTAAGGACGGGAAATAGCGATCTCCTTTCTTATCGCGGCGTGCCTGCACGTTCACGAAATGCCCGAAGCGATCGACTTCCTGGGAGAACCTATAGTCACAAACCTCCTCGTTAGGGTGCTGCGAATCATCAGCTGCCTTTGAAGCGGGTAGCTTTCGGGGATTCATGGGACCGCTACTCGAATCAAACAATGGATCGAGCATTAGATTGTATGCGGGATCCTGGTTTCGCCGTTTGGGTTTAGGCTTTGACCTCGTGAAGACGTAGTGATGATGAGCGTGGGGTGATTCGGATGAAGGTCGCGTCTTGTTGTTACCAGCAGGTCTCGTCGAAGAAATGTTGACTCCGTTCAAGCTTACGGGCGATTTCGATCCACCATTAAGAACAAGGATTGAAGGAGTGACAATCGGCGTAGCCTCCGCAGTGGTCGCACTACTATCGTCCCTCGATTTTTTAGCACCAGTCGTTGAGCGATCGCCGGAGAGTTCATCCAATCGCCTAACAGGAGACTGCGGTAGAGTTGGAAAAGATGCACAAGTTTGAGGTTTCACACTTGATCGATGAGATAGCACACCGGTGACCCCAGCAGCATTACTGACGCTCGTTTTGCGACGTTGTTCCTGTTGTCGCTGTTGTCGTTGGTGATGCTCATTGATGAACGCCATTGTCTCCCGAGCAAGTTCACCGACAGACTTTTTGTCCCGTAAAGCCATGGGTTTGTTCTGGAGCTCCATCGCGAAGTCGTAGCCGATCTGCTTTACTCGCTCCATAACGAGTGTTGGCGTTCCCACGGGTTTGTCATCCTTACCGGACTTTGTCTTATCATCAGCAGATGCTCGATCCGGAGCAGAACCTCTGGCATTTGACAAATACGCATGGTATTCACCGAATGGATACGATGCAATGGAACGGATGATGGTCACCGCAGCGTACTGCAACGACTCGAGGTGGGGATTTGGATTTCCATCCAAGCGAAGTCGCGCAAGGAACGGAAACAGTAATTCGACAATACCAAGTGCCACTACTCGGGGGACACACACGAGCACGTCTTGGCTCAAGGCAGCAATGGCGCTGACTGCGTGAACCAATAGTCTCCACCTTTTAACCTCTTCCTTCTTTTTTGCGGATGACGACACGGTGCCAACAGCGAGAACAAGGTCTTTGTGCTGTTGCAAGACTTTTGTGAGTAGCTCTAATACTCGGAAGTACAGAAAGAGCTCACTTGTGCTGCCTTCGACGGCATTCACCATGGCCAAATGCGAGATAACGACTGCAATCTCGCTCTTGCATTCATCGTCAAGAGTTCTTGAACTTGGATGCCGCAGTTGCATGCGCTTAAGAAGTCGAGGCAGTACTTGGGCACGCATTATCCCTGTTCGGCCATCAGCAACTGCACAGAGCTTGCCAAAGAGTGTGTACAGTGCAGCAGGCACATCCAGAAGTCCATGATCATCAACAGAGGCGTCAAACTCGACACTTCGTTTCTTCGGAGATGACTTCCGGGTTGTAGTCGAGATCAGGATTTCGGGTAGGTGAATCAACGCTGTCTGTAGACAACCTTGAGTAAGCAATAAGCTACAAGCAGAGTTGGTGCACGCCAACCGACTCAATGCTACGCAGCATGCGCTAACAAGGTCGAAGCTGATACTTTTCTCGCGCAGAATGTGCAAAATGGCTGGAGCCACGAGCTCAACCAGCTGAAGTAGCTTCTCTTGGGCATATTTCCCGTGAGGATGGTTCGCGTGTGTCTTCAGAAACTTGTCTCGAGAGCTTTCACCGTAAGGCAAAGGGCGAATGTATCCCGCTAGCTCCACTGCAGCAATGGTCTTGCTTAATTCCACCTCGGCAAACTCTGCGGCGTCACTAGGATTTCGGATCAACGCAATCAAGTCTTCAAGCACGTGCATCCGGAACATGACATCGCAAATCAAAGCTTGGGGCCATTCCGGAACTTGGGAGGAGGTGATAGAAGGCCGAAGTCGTGCGTCTATCATGTTACTCGGGCACCGAGCCAGCCGACTAAGCGCCTTACAAGCTTCTTTCGACCCTAGCTGATGGATGAAGCGATCTTCCGCTGAGCTGCGCGCCACCAACCCCTCAATTTCATCAAGGCGGTTGCACTGAATGGAAAGTGCGAGGTGGTTGATGATGTCCTCGGAAAAGCATGCACGACTCACATGCGTGACCTTGCACATACGCCCAAGTAGGATGCAACTGATGTTGCGCTGTCGAGAATTCTGTACGGGTGACTCCATGCAGCTCGGAGACACTTGCGTTAGAAATTGTACGATGGTGGGCAGCGCGTTTACCGAGAAAAAGTAAGACGCAGTTTTCTCTGAGGCGCGTGGGGAGGAATCCTCTTGCAGTGCTAACTCCAGTAAGAGTGTGTACAATGCATCCAGTCGATCATCGAAGGTTGCAAGAGCCTCTAACAGTGCAGTGGCAGGTTTCGGTTGCTCCGTTTGTCTTGCTAGTAGTGCACATCCTATCAGCCCCACGATGAAGGCCATTCGCGATTCTAAAGCTTCAAAACTTGGTCGGCGCCAGCGCAAGAGAATTTGCACGGCACCCGCAGTCGTAAGTCCATGTCGGGCGTCAGTACGGCTTGTCATTTCGTAAAATAATGTCACTGCCGCTTGAACAACAACCAAGTTCGAGTCTTTCATGCACAGTAGAACTTGTTCCAGCCATCGGCCGCCGCATCTAGTGAGTGCGTCTAGGAGCTGAGAAAACCCCAGTGACCGCGCTAGCAGACACAGAATCTCGAGTACTTGTGCTCGCAAGGTATCATCTTTATCTCGACAGTAGCACAAAACCTCGAAAAGCGTGTCGAACACGTCTGCAGTCAGCAGAAACTGGCGCACGGAAGCCTTCAGTATTCGCATCAAGAAGGTTCGCTCCTCTGGGGTTGCTGCACGAGTATGATCTTTAGTTGGTGATCTTCGGATGGGGCCAGTTGGGATAGTTGATGCAGTACTTTTGTGCCCACATCGCTCTGCCGCGAGGAGAATCTTATTCGAAATGGAGGATAGTAGACTCAGCGAGCTCGTTAACGCAGCAATGGAAGCAGCGGTTGTGTCTTTATTGCTCGTTTCCATGATGCCCATCAAGTCAAGTTGTACCCTCTGTACGACATTGCACTGAAGAATCTCCACAATCTGCTCTACTCCATGGCCTTCAACGATATTCACCACAATTCCTTTCACCAGCTCAATAACTTCGCGGTTTTGGTGCCGGGTAATTAGTGATGCGAGACATACCAACAAACCTGAACCAAGGACACGTCTCTGATCTGAAAGCACAGTGCTGCGTGTCTTAGACGATATGCAGTCGGCATCTCGCTGTAGCCTTACCAAATGGTATAGTATAGTGATGTACGCTTGTGTAACGTTACTGGGAATTCCTCCGGGGCCAACAGCTTCTCGATACACCTTAAATTGGTGCCGCAGCTCCACGAACTTGATCATGTGCATGGAGCGTAGACGGGTTCGCACAATAGGGTCGTAGTCGCGTTGACTCACTGTGCGCTCGAAAAGCACTCCACGCCAGTGGTGTTGGAGGATACGCGCGCATAGCTCGGTTTCACGCAGCAAACATCCAATGCTCTTGATCGCAGCGTTTTCGCTTGACAGCACGTGTGCAAACCACTCGGCCAGCACCGCTACTAGTCGAGCCATGCGAAATATCTTGGTATTGTTGGTGAGTTTGGATAGTGTCCGGAATGCTTTGTTGGTCAAACTTGGTAGGGATGTCTCGACGTAGTCCACGGCATCTATTAGCACAGTGAATACAACGGAAATCATCAACCGCAATTGTTTGAAAGTTCTGGTTCCATTATGCTACCACGTACCGACCTTCGTGAGTCTCCATCAGGCGAAGGAGCATTTTAGTGGCGAGATCACGTCGTGAATCCTCCTCGCAATGCTCAATCTTCTCATAAAGAGTGTCCACGGCCGTCTGGATTTTGGTTGCATTCCACCCTCGGGTATCCCATTCTTGGTCCATCAGCATCGCAGCCTAGATATCCACACGACGAACCTACGTTAAAACGTCCAGCACCAAGCAGTCCATTCGCCTTCATGCTAACGTACAATACGGCCGTCAGTCACAACAGGGTCTTCCTCCTCTTCCACTCGATCTGGCTCGCCTCGATCTTCTTCATCGAAGTCTGGTGTGATTTCAGGATATCGACGTGGAATCACGCGCTTGGGAGACTGCTTCGGACTCTGCTCCGCTTCAGTCTTCTTGCGTGAACGCTTTGTCGTATCACGCAGTATCAGAACACGACGTCCCACGTCCTGCAGGTGCTCACTAGCTACGGGGTCCAGTGGTCTGTCAAGTGCAAGCGTTGGGAGCAATTGTTCCTGCATCGCATACACCCGCTTGGCCTCCGCGTTCACCTCCACAGTGCGGTCCACCGTGGAGCCACGCTCGTCTTCCCACGGATAGGCCTGCTCATACGGCAAAGTCACGTCCCTCCGCTTGCCACGACGTAAGTTACGCTCGTTCATGGCGAATGAAGACTGATCACTGATAGCAATTCGACACCAGACAGAAATAGGGATCACTGCTAGCTATCAACATGGCATGGGCATCACGGACAACACTGGTTAGCAGTTTCATCAAGACGATGTATTGTATACATACTTAGACCAGCCGAGCAGCCGAGCTCCTCAACGCTGGTCAGTTCGTTGGCAATTGTGGCTGTGGGATATCCGAAGAGCTACCAGAGACTTGAAGCTGGTAGCACTCACGCAAACATGGGGGAGGTTCCCTCCCTCAAACGGCATCAAGTGTGAGTTTACTTGCCGCCGAAGAACTTGCGCCAGCCCGAGGTCTCCGGGAACTTGACGCCGTTCTCCGTGAGCTTGACGAAGGCCTTGGAGAAGTCCTTGAACCACAGCTCCTCGTCCTTGGCGTACATCTCGACGTACTTCTTGAACTTGGGGTCCTGGATCAGCACCATGTCGGCCGGCAGCATCATGAGTTTGCCCGTGGGGTCCTCGTACTGCGTGGGTCCGTTCCACTTCTTGATGGTCCACTTGTTCTCGAGCAGCTCGCGGTAGAACTCGTTGGAGAACGTCCACTCGGCGTTGGTCCACGGGCCGCTGTAGCCGCTGCGCGTCGGGTAGCAGCG
>JAHQIV010000997.1:0-14486 GCA_030463285.1 Phytophthora europaea
GCAACGCATCTGCTGGGACACACGGGCCGCGCCGCGGGCGGCGACGCTGGACAGGACGGCACGGCGGAGCATCGTTGCAGGAAGGGGAGCTTCAGTTTCAATTGTGGGGCTTGACGCTCAGCCACAGCTTTGCGGTTGAACCTCTATTTCGGAATTAATCGAGAAGTATTTACTGTGGCACACAGTACCTGTCTAATCCGATGGTCTAGAATGTTACCCAATAAAAAGGGGGAGGTTGGCCAAGCATACTCAGATCAAGTATCTCGGAAGCACATCAAATAAATAGCTGATCTCATGGCGCCGACCAAGACGAGTGCGGGCCAGCGCGCCGAGCGCATGAAGCAGCAGGCGACGAAGCTCTCGGATGAAGAGGCCGCCAACCAGAAGGGGCTGCAGCACTACGCCAAGACCGTGTACTTCAACGACCTGTGGGTGTCTTTCCTGAGCAAGATGGCGGGACTGGTGGCGCTCATGAGCTACATGGAAGTGCAGCGCATGCGCCACAGCCCGCGCGGCCTCGGCTTCATCGCCGGCTCCGAGGCGCTGTCCGTGCTCATTGCAGTCAGCACGGTGCTCTTCGTCCGGCGGTGGTTTAACCCGCTGCTGGCCTTCAAGGTGGCCTTCGCCTTCTCGCTGCTGCAGGGCTTCTGGTTCGTGGCCAGCTACTACTCGCGCTTCATGGAGCTGCCGCGCCAGGCGGGCGACCTGCTGGCCGAGCAGATCCCCTTCGGCCTCATCTACTTCGTTGTGTGCTGGGTGTCGGACCGCTTCATGATGCGCTCGCAGGACATCGCCAAGCAGACCGCCGACGACTTGCGTGCCGTGCTCAAGGGCAAGGCCGCGTGAGCTGACAAAAGGCCAGCTGCAGTACATGACGCACGGCTAGTTAATAATGGGGAGAGGGGGTTGCTAGAAGTACATGTAGGGACGTGGCTCGAGGCAAGGATATAGGTAGATACAGGTAGATAGGCTAAAACCATGAACACTGACTTCTGATTTCGACCTACAAACTGAGCCAATAAGATACCACAACTGATCCACTAAAAGTATTTGATTGGTCAGTTTCTTATTAACAGGTGCCGAAAAGAAATGGATCCGCCACTTCTATTTCGGCCAGAGCCGATGAAGTACAGCGAAGACCCCGCGTGGGCCGACGTGGTCAAAGTGCCACAAGATGACGGCCCGGACCCCATCGTGAGCATCGCATACCCCGCCGACTGTGCGTGTGCTCGTCTCCCTCCCCCCGCTTCCACTCTAATTAACGCTCTGTGTGTCTGCCTCTGTCTCTCTCCCTCTCACTCTCTGTCTTTTCCAGTCACGGACGTGATGGACTGTTTCCGCGGCGTGCTCAAGATCAACGAGTACAGCGAGCGCACGCTGGCGCTGACACTGGACGTGATCGAGGCCAACCCGGCCAACTACACGGTCTGGTACTTTCGGCGCCGCGTGCTGGAGGCGCTAGGCTCGGACCTGCGCCCGGAGCTGCAGTTCACAGCCGACATGGCGCTGCAGAACCCCAAGAACTACCAGATCTGGCACTACCGCCGCGAGATCTGCAGCATGATGCGCGACGGCAGCGAGGAGAAGGCGCTGTGCAATGCCTCCATTGACGGCGACTCGAAGAACTACCACGCGTGGGCGCACCGCCAGTGGGCGGTCCAGACCTTCGGTCTGTGGGACGGGGAGCTCGAGTACGTGGACAAGCTGCTGCTCGAGGACGTGCGCAACAACTCGGCGTGGAACTACCGCTGGTTCGTGCTGAGCAACACGTCGGGGCTGGCCACCACTGCGGACCGCCAGCGCGAGATCGACTACGCTCTGGAGAAGGTCTCGATCGCAGTGCACAACGAGAGTCCGTGGAACTACGTTCGGGGTCTTATTCGCGGCCATGAAGCTACCTTTGCTGCACAGCTCGAGGAGAAGGCACAGGAGGTGCTGGCCGCTGCCCCGGACTGCATCTTCGCAGCGGGGCTGCTGGTGGACTTGTACGCGAAGGAAGGCACGGACGACGCGGTTGCATCTGCCACCAAGCTGCTGGAGACACTGATGAATGAGACAGACCGCGTGAGGAAGGCCTACTGGCAATTCCGCCTCACTACGCTAAAGCGGCGCGCCTAGCGGGACTGTTTGCTTGTTCAGCACAAACCACCTTGTAGGTTGACGCTTATCTCTGCAGTATGAAGAAGTCGTGAGCAGTACTGTATGGCGGATTTTAACACGAACACAGGCACTGCTATATTGTTTTGGTCTTGGTCTCTTCGAGTTGGTGGCCTCAAAAGGGGCGAGAGGTTAGTCTGCATGATTCTGTTGTTGGGAGATTTGCCCTCCAGCCTTCGCCTCGATTTGAGCTGGCACACCTGTCATCCGGTTGCTTGCCAGCGCAGAACGATGCTGCGGTTATAAGCTCTAGCCAGGCTGCTCACACACGAACACCTGCTTCGTCTCTAGTTGGGACTGATTAAATGTTGGACGGGAAGTTGTTCACTGTCGCCATATCCTCCACCTTGCTGCCATTCACGAAGAACTCGAGCTTGATTCGCATGAGCACGGGTTTCTACAACAACATCAGCAATAGATTAATATCTGTTCGAGCAGTCTAGTCACACACAACATCAACGACAAACTTACCTCGCCCTGCATACTGTTCTGGATCTTGACGACTTGTGTGACCGCGCCACTATTGTTGGGTGGCACCACATCGCCCGTCGGGGGCTCCATTTTCAACTTGATGTACTTAGGGAACGCAGCAAGGAACACGAACTTGTCAATCGACATCGCCGTCGAGTTACGCGAAGTCGCGGTAATGTAGGTCACAGATTTGTCATCAGGGTTGGGCTTCGTGATCTCCAAGTCCACAGTCAGACCGTTCTTTTCATAAGCGCGTAGCGGGGGGTTTGCTACCGGAGGCGCTGGGGCTGGAGCAGGAGCACCGAAATCCATCAATCCAAGCAAGTCGTTAGCTCCCGATGCAGGTACACCACCGTTGCTTGATCCGAATGAAGCTGTAGCCGGTACGGGTGCCGCCGGGCCGCTCGAGAAAATATCTGCAAGCAAATCAACGGCAGGAGGCGCCGCAGGAGCAGATGATGAGGCCGAGAAAGCCGTGCTAGCACTTGAAGTCGATGCGCCACCACCAAAGATGTCGTCCAGGTCTAGCAGACTGGCACCGGCACTCGACTGAGCGGCTTGCACAGGCTTCGGGGCAGCAGCTGCGGTGCCACTGCTCGAGCTTGCAATAGCATCTTCGTCACCGAGAAGGTCAGCCGAGCCCACCGCCGAGGAAGCGAGATTTTCATTGCGACTGCGCACCTTCGAAGCGTCAATAGCGGGCATACCAGCGAGAATGTCATTGCGCAGGGATGACCACTGAGGCTGACCGAGGGTTGTGTACTCGGTAGCACGCTGCTGAAGTTCCAATACCATAGATGTGTTGAAGGAGGAAATCATCGAGTTCAGCTTAGCAATCTCAGTCGGCGAGCTAAAACGAGTCGTGAGCTTCACCAAAGCATTCAGTGAGTACGCACGCGTGATGTCCGTGGATCCGTGGTGGCGCAGAATAGTCTTGAACAGCTCCACAACACGGCTTTCATCGACTCGGCTCTTATCGTTCAACGTTTCCTCAGACGCAGGCGCATCCAGGAGCAAGAGCTTGCTGTACTCGCCAACACACCATATGCCAACGTGGACAAGAGACAACTGGGAAACATCGTCGTGCAGTGCCCAGAAGAGCTTGTGAACCACGTATGCGTGGAGGTCGGTGTTGCGCTGGATAAGCGTGATGAGCGAGCTGCATATCCGCTCGTCGGGCAAAGTCGAGCCAGCAATGGACAGCATCGTAATCAGTGTATCAATATGCCACCGACTTGACGGTGCGTAGCGGTCGACCGCATCTACATGAAAACAGTGCCGCAACGGTATCGTTAGAATCACAGCCTAACAAATTGGTTAAGCAAAAGATCATCAAAGTTTTTACCAGCGATGCGGGAGCACAGTTCAGGCTTTTGCTCGTTCGGAGCAATCACGAGATAGTTCAGCATCTCACGCGCAAGCTGCAAAATGTAACAGAAAGTGAGTCATCAGTTTCAAGTACAGCAGTAAACTCGAGTTGCGCTCTGCTGCGAAAACGTACCGATTGAATGTTGGAAGAATTGACAAGCGAGTAGATGAGCTCCAGCGCGCGTTGACGAATGGACGTGTCCGGGTCCTTCAGGCAGTCCACAATAGTGTTGGTGTGGCGCTGCACAGCTGCCAGGTCGTCGGCCACCACCTTGGAGAGCGTGTTAAGCGCGACGTAGCGAATGTTGTTGTCACGGTTCAGCAGGAAGCGTCCCAAGATGTTGATCGCCAAAACACGAAGGCCGCTATCACTCTCAATCGTCATAATGGTCTGCACACACTCATAAAGGATGGCGTTGCCAGCAGTCTTGGCCGTTTCCGTGTTCGTGGCCACTTGCGCCAAGACATCGTTCATGGCCTCGCTGGCTTCCTCGTTGTCCTTGCCCAACAGCCGCAGCAGCTTCAAAATCGCCACCTGCAGAAACGGATCCGCGATGCCGCTGACGTCGTACTCGCTCGAGTAGCCCATAGACAGCAAGTTGCGCAGCTGGCGCACGAGTTTCGGTACGAGGCTGCTGAACCGCTTGAGGTTCTCCACATCCAGCAGCACCACCTCCGTGATCAGCTGCACACCTGCCAGCAGCACGCCGTGGTGCTTGGAGCGCAGCAGTCCCAGGATGGACTCGGTGAAGTCTTCAACCAGATCCGGCACCTTCGTGAACACGCGGATAGCAGCCAGCGCCGCCTTCTTGCGCAGATGGTCGTTGTCTCCACGCAGATGACGGTCCACATCCATCACCAAGTCGCGCGCCATGTCCGCCTACCACCAGGACAATAATAATAAACCTCTGAGTATCCCACCTCTGTCATATCATCGTCTCTCCTCACTCACCGACGCCACGTTGCCCACACACGTAAGCGACAGCGCCACGGTGAAGTGGTTCTGGTTGTTCAGGTCGCTGGAAAGCAGCAGCAAAGTACGCACAACTTAGTGACGAATAATAGTCAATAGGAGATGCAGATCTCTCTCACTTCTTGACTGAGTTCGTGACGAGCGTGAGCACGTCCTCCTGGTCCGTGAGCAGCAGGATGAGCCCCAAGTAGCCCATGCGCTTCTCGGCGAAGTAGGGGCTGGCGATGAGCTTGACGCACTCCATCTGGCCGAAGTGCGACGGGTAGCCGAGCATGTGGATGAAGAGCAGCTTGGCCACGTTGCGGTGGCGGTACTGCTTGTCCTGGTCCTTGAAGGCCGTGCGGATGAGCGCGCTCTCCTTGGCGATGACGGCGCGCTCCTCGGCCGCCGTCTTGCAGGCGCGCACGCCGCGGATCAAGTCGCGCAGCTTCTGGCTCATTTCAACTACTGCAGGGAGGAGGGGAAGGAGCAGAGGAACAGCTCGAGCTTTGGCTTGGGTTCCCCACGTGTGCAGCTCTGCGAGCTCAAGGGGGCGATCACAAGGATATTAACCAATGCGGGGAGAGATGAAGGTGGAGAGACCGGATTGGTAGAAAAGATATGTGACGTGTGTGTGATCGCTTCAAGTTGACGTTATGCTAGCTTGGCGGGGCGAAAGCGCAAGTGCGCTGTTTTGCTTATCCACTTATTATAAAAATGTATGGATGGCACGCACAAGTTTTGGTCTGATAAGCGCGAGTTTAACGTGAGTCGACATTCGAGCTACAGTCGGAATGTTATGTTGCTAGACCCCGATCGCGTCTACAATTGACCAGGCCACTCTATCAGAAGTGGTGGCACCATTTGCATGCACTACGCGTTTGTTAAATCATTTAAAAAGTATAGTAAAAGATGACTTTCCCAGCGTAAATGGTAGATCTTCTACGTGTATGGAGCTTGACGGGTGAATAGATCCACTTGTTCTTGCTCGGAGCAAGTTGTTCGTGTGAATTAGTACTAACGTTACATGTATTGTAGTGGTACAAGTATGAAGATCGTGTACAAACAGAGATACAACACCATCGACTTTAACTGTACAGAACTAGGATAAACACAGCAATTAAAAGCACGAGCACGCCGCGGCGTTGCCCATGTCGTCCCTCCACCGTCCACTTCAACTTCGCCACCTGTCCTCCCATTGGTTCCGATAATGCCCGTCTCCCATTGGTCGAAACCCTTTCAAAAACTCATCCTCTCCCTTCGTCGGCATCACCCGAACCAAAGCGAGGAAGGCGTCCACATCCGCCATGCTGAGTCTCGCGGCCAAGACGCCGCGGCTGGTCGTGCCGGGGCTGCAGAACCTTGGCAACACCTGCTTCTTCAACGCCATCCTGCAGGCGCTGGCATCGCTGTCGAGCGTGCACGAGTTCCTCGAGGAGATCGAGCAACGCGCGCGCGTCACACGTCGCCACATCCCCTTCACTGGCGCTCTGCGGGACTGCCTCGAAGGTGCGTGCGCAGTGCATCAACGCAGAGGACGTGGCTCTACGTGACTAATGCAGACCGTACCTGACTCAACAGCTCTAGCGCCGAGGGAGGAGCACGAGCCGTGCGGCATTGTGGCGCCCAGAACGCTCAACGCAGAGCTCACGAGCAAGTTAAGGGCCTTTCGGGGCAACAAACAGCAGGTACATAGCGGTGGAACATGTCTTATGTTGCTGTGTTTGTTGCTGACGAGCGGTGCTGTGTTGCTGTTGTAGGATTCGCAAGAGTTGCTGCAGTTTCTGTTCAAGCTGGTGAACAGTGAGCAGCGTCGCTGCTCCGTGCAGGACCGAGGACTGGTGGATCTGTACACGGGCAGTCTGATCGAGCCGGCCACGGCGAGGTCGATCAGTGAGCTGCGACTATCCCAAGCGGTTGATGAACGGAACTGGAATCCGCTGCAGGGTTTGCAGGTGAACTTGCTCCAGTGCACGCGCTGCCGCCGCTTCCGGCCTCTGAACAACCAGCCATTTCTGGACGTGTCGCTGTCTTTGGTGTCCCCAGGAGACCGAAAGGTGTCGAGGCTGACTGACGCACTGCATCTCTACACCGAGCCGGAGGTGATCAAAGGAGTGGAGTGCAGTTATTGCAGCGTTATTGATGAGCTAGAAGTTACGCGGAAGGAGTATGCTGAGGCGTTGAAACAGCAGACGAAGCCGAGTAAGGGATCTGTGAGCCCGTTTGAAGTGATGGACACCGAGATTGTTCAGCACGAGCGGAAGGACTGGATTCACACATTGGAGCAGCTGGCGAACTCTTCTACTAGCTTTGATCTGGAGCAGCTGGAGCGACCGATCCCGCGCAGTCGTGGGGACTGCCACAAGCGCCTTCAGTTCTCTCGTAGCCCCGACGTTTTCTGCTTCCACTTGAACCGCAAGGTATATAGGAGGATGGGCGGTGCAGTCAAGCTTGAGACTTACGTGGAGTTCCCTCTCGAGCTCGACATGAGCGTCTATTGTCAATTCGAACTGGACTCCGTCACCGAGCAAAAGCTAGGAAATGGCTTCACCCGTTCAGCAAGCGGCATCGTGCGGCGGTCTGCGGCGTCGCCACCACTGTATAACGAGGCATCGAAGCAGCAGTACTTGCTGTACGATCTGACAGCTGTCATTCTGCACCATGGCAACGAGCGTTGCGGTCATTTCACAGCATATCGTCGGGCCAGTCCCTCGCAGTGGTTTTTCGTCTCTGACGAAAGTGTACGCGAAGCCCCTGTAGCTGAGGTGCTGAGTAGTTGCGCCTACATGTTGTTCTATGAGCGTAAGTTCCGAACCAAAAGAACAACGCGCAGTTCGGAGACAGAAGAGACCACGGACGACGATGATAGTTTGCCGGATGTCCCCTTCGAGCCCCATTTGCTGCTATCAAATGGCCGCTATTGAGAAAGCTCGTTGAGCGATCTCAATGCAAGAACTACGTAAATATATTGGTTAGTAAATACAGTAGTATTGCTGCGTCCTCATCAAGTCAAATAATGCTGCGTGAACGAAAGCTTATTGAAGAGAACTTCCAACAAAACGCAGATGGAGAAGTGTGTGCTGTTCCGAGTTGATTGCTTTTTAGTTGCTGCTATTTAGTTGAAGCCGTACTCCTGGCGAGCTCGCTTGACGACACCGATGAGGAATCCACTCTTGTTGCGAACGTTGGAAAGGTTGGCGCCTGCGAATCGAGTGAGCACCTGGTTTGCCAGCGGCTCTGAGAGCTGGCCAAGCACCTCGTAGCATTTGCCGCCAAGCTCTTCCAAAGACGACAGTGTATGGTTGGCCACCAACGAGTGAATGTGGTTCTGCACAGACATCGGCAGCGCACTAAAGGACGGTATCCCCATTCCAGGACCACGCCCAGCCCCAACCGGAGGTGGTCCTCGCACTGCACCACCGTACTGCTGAGGGGGTCCCTGGGTTACCTGCGGTCCCTGCGGTGCTGGTTGTCGACGGCGAGGATCCCGCGGATCTTGCGGAGCCTCATAAGGACGTTCAAACAACGCTGGTCCCCCAGCGGCCATGGGGGCTACTTGGCCATGGTACCCACCACCATTTCCGACATTGCCACCATTCAAACGGCCAGCTTGGGGAGGTCCCCCAAGAACGGATCCACCTTGTGGAGCTGGCGCGTAGCCTCCGCCGCGTGGAAGAGCTGACTGGGGGTGTCCACGAGGAGACGGTGCCTGAGGTCGGTGTTGCTGTTTCTCCGAGGCAATCGCTTTCTCATTGACACGGTTGATGATTCCTACCAGAAATCCTTGCAAGTTTTCCACCTGCGATAGATCCACGTTGCTGAAATTCTCGACAGCCTGCAATGCCACCCGCTCAGGCAGGTGCAACAACCGGGTAACCACGTTGTCGTTCAGTGGTTCTTGCAATCTTCCTTCCCGGCGCATACTGTCCACAACGGTCCTTACAGCGACCGGAAGACGATCGTATAGATCGCTCGAGCCTGCGGCACGAGAAGGCCCGGGTTGGCCTCGCGGGGATGGTTGCTGGTTTGTTGAAGAGCCCCGGCGACGTGGGTCACGAACGCCGCCAGTAGAATTCTGGGGATGCGATGGTTCACGCCGACGCGGGTCTTCAGCTCTTGCGCCAGTTGCCGACCGCGGCATTGCTTGACTAATCGGGGAAGGTGGGCCCTGACGGCTTCGAGAAGCTAGTCGAGGATCTGAAGCTGAAGGTCTCTGGCTAGGTGCAGTGGCAACCGCATTGGAGTTCTGTGCATTTGCCTTGTCGTTGTGAGCAACCCGACCAAACTCATCCACGCTCTTTTGCGGTCGATTCAGCTGGGACTCCGTTCGCGTAGATTCAGCCCTTGCTTGCCGAGGAGAATGTCTAACTGGAGCATCTTGTTCCGGCTGATCGTGTTGGTAAGGCACTTGAACATTAGACACACCCGTAGCAGGTTGCGGTGGAGCGTATCCAAAACGGAACAGGCCTGGATCACTCTTGTAGTCCGAGATGAAGGCGTCTACGGGCTGCAGTGCCGCAACCTGTGGGTTTTCCTTTTGGTACTCACGGTAGATGCGCATAAGCTGACCGTTCTTGTCACGCACGTCACGCATCGGAGTGCGTACAAAACGAGCTATGATGGCAATTTGGGCAAACTCCGGCATCGCTCCAACAGACGCAAACGCAGCTCGGCTTACTTGAGTCACTTTGAACTCGCCGCTCGTCTGGAAATCCATAAGCCGGTCCCACGCTGCCGCCGAGAGACCCTTATGGTCGTCTTCATGACGCTTGTGCTTGCTGGTGCTAGGGGATGCAGTAGAATCATTGCTTTCGCGGCGGCGACGGCCATGCTTGTGGTCATCCTCATGGTGACCGTTTTCGTTGTTAGCAATGCGTGGTCGTTTAGGGTCAGCGTCTCCATTAGCTGGTGCGTTGGAGGAAGCGTTTGGCTTATCATCGGCCTTCCTCTTTGCTGGAGTCACAGTAGTCTGCGTACCAGCAGTGACCGATGAAGATTGGTCCACATCCATCGCGACAGGCTCGTCGGTTGCTGCGGACGACGTCATAGACGGATAGTCCGGATCGTACTCTTCCTGCTCTGTGGCCGAGCGGTGGTCAACGAAACCCGGCGCAGCGTTGCTCGCTACTGGTGTCCCGGCAGGAGACGGGTTAGCCGGGTCGTACTCATCCTCGCCGTGCGGGACGGCAGACATGTCATCTGCTGGTGCGGACGGATCGTATTCACTCTCATCATGCGTGGGTGGGGAAGATGCACTCTCTCCAGAAGCATTCGCAGCAGCAGAAGAAACAGTGTCATCGCCTGGTGCTACATCTCCTGCTTCGTCCGCTTCCGTCGTAGACGCAGCAGAAAGCTGAGACAATGGGGCGTTATCAAGACTTTCCGCCTGCTCCGCAGGTGCGGCTTGCTCTGGCAGGTTCTCCGACTTACTGGTAGTCTCCTCTTCAGTCTGAGCGGATGCATTCAAAGCTTCATCGTTGGCTCTAGTGTCCAAGGTTTCGATCCCCGCTACAGCCTCGCTCTCCTGCTGCGCACTCGCAGCATCGACCTCATCCGCAGGATCCGAAGCGGGAGGAGCAGCGTCCACCGCCGACTCTTCCATTACAACATCTACTTGCTGAGCTTTCTCTGCGTCTTCCTCCTCAGCTGGAGCGGGGGCTTCACTCTGCTCTGCCCCGTCGCTCTGCACTGGCTGGTTGGACGCGTCGTCGAGCTGTTGGTCGGTGGCCCCCGCCGTCTCTATCGCTTCGTTCAGCGTCTCCTCGTGCGCCGTAACGGCAGCGTCGCTGGAAGCAGTCAATGCAGCATCGTTTACAGGTTCTTGTTCGCTCGGCACGTGCACTGGCACGATATCGCCGGCACTCGCCGCAGGTCCATCGGGCTCCATGTTGCTGATCCCAAAAGCAAAACTAATGGGGAGCGTTGGTTCCCCACACAATATTATGTGCACCACATCGATCGAAGCTGATTGGAGGAAGGTGATGTAGCCATGTTCGACGAAACGGCGCCATGATATTATCATAATGCACATTGCGCTGCCAGCATGGAGCGTCCGACGGGGCTTTCAGTGCCCCCACCTGTTATTGAGGCCTCCAAGTCAGTGAAGGAGAAGAATTCGACGTCTAGTATCCCTCGCTTCTTCTTTCCACGCAAGCGGACGCCGTTCACATGTGGTGAGCGCATCCGGCGCGGCAGGGTGGCTGCTCGTCTGGATGCTGTGATCCTCTCCAGTGCCGAGTTTACTCGGCTTGTGGAGTACATCTGCTCCTTTGCTTGTACGTGTTCTGTGGTTGTTTTGCTGGGGCTGTTGCTGTAGGTTTATTTATCCATCCTGGTGAAGCAGGCGAGTCAAGGTTGTCGCTGGATCTGAAGAGGGAGATGGAGCACAGGGCGAAGAAGACCGGTATCGTGGAGTTGGACCGTATGCTCAGTATGCAGATGACGCTCATGTTATCGTACGAAGACTATTGTTCTTTCTCGAAAGGTTCTTGGTGTGACTCAGCAGGTTTGCGTGTTAAGCTGGGTGTATTGCTATCTGCTCAACATTTCCTCATGGTAAAGTTTAACTGAGCAGCCAACAGCGTACTTACGCAATACTTCGATTTGTGAATCTTACTTAAGTATTATTGTTGCGAATGTGCGTTGGTGCTGTAGTTTCCTCAAAACACGCAGGGATGCATCAGTGGATATACGATCCTGGAGTATCTTCACCAATTTCAGTTGTCACTGCGCGTAGCTCGCTTTGTACTCGAGCGAGTTGCTCAGGAAGGACCTGACAAAGACGATGAAACGCTATCAGAGGAGATGTACGCCTCTTTCATCACGGAGATAATTCAAGCCTCATGCCATGAACTTGCCCTGGATGAGGACAACGATTTTCAGCAGTATTTCGAGCTGATTTGCACGCGGATGCTGCTGCTACCCCATGGCATTCAGCAAGTTCGTACTCGCGGGTTGTCAATAAACCAAATCGCAACATGTGACCGCTTTGCTGAATTCTTTCGCCTGATGGACAACTCGCTACGCGACAAATACGATCAAGAAGCAAATGCGTTTCACCCCTCGAAGATCCGACTTGTGCATCGCCAATATCTTCAACTAGATCGCGACGGCAATGGCATGCTTAGCATTGGCGAGCTTGAGGGTTACGGGAAAAAGCGCGCCTTCAACCCCACGGGATACGAACCGACTCATGACCTGACAGATGCCTTCGTAACGCAAGTGTTTGCTGAGGTGCGCACGTTCAACGGCGAAATGGATTATCATGCGTATCTGGATTTCACTCTAGTTATGAACGACAGGGTTTCCACTGCTGCATTGCGGGTAAGTCGGGGATTCGAGCATAGCCCCATTATACGATAGTATTTTCTGTATTCGGTGCATTGACAACTCGCATTATTCCGTCTCTTCAGTTCTTTTGGCGAGTCCTCGACTTTCACAAACAGGGTTTCTTGGATGCCTTCACTTTCGACTTTTACCTTCGAAGTCTGCTTGAAAAAATCCATGCCCATGAAGGCAAGGACGATGCACCCACCATTGATCGTCTACGGGTATGGACATGACCCGAGGGTTGTTGAAATTCTCACAGAACTGACGATCATCTTGTCTATTCGATCTACTGTAGACGCAGGTATTTGATGCCGTAGCACCGGCACATCCAAACCGAATCACGTGGCAGGATCTTCAGCGATGCAAGCTTGGTCACGACGTCGTTCGGTAAGCTAGCGAATGGAGCAGCGTACATTCTGCCTGCCGTTAGCCTCACACGCATGTTCGCCACTTTTAGGCTTGTCACCGACTACGTTGCCTATCGCACGTACGAAGACAGCGGAGGCCGCTTTTCCACATCCTGAGACTCCACACATAAGCTCTCGCCAGCAGCAACACTTCATACATACATTACTTTGACAGCTAGCTTCACGAAGGAACACCAACAAGAATGAGCGTGAGGCCAAACACCTGTTGATATCTATTAGTAAAGTCGACAGCTCGGTCCTGTTAGGCATAGCTTCGCATCACTAGCGTGCTGGATTGCGTGCATCGTCGTCTTACACCGGACCAGCACCCAACAAAAAAAACAAGAGCGCATTGAGCGTAGAGAATAGCAAAAAGGCATTTTCCGCTCTGCGCTTAAGCCAGCAGGTTCTCGCCGTTGTAGTGGAAGAGGCACACACTGCCGGTGAACATGGCGACGCTAACGAGAACCTGCTGGTGCTTCGTGATGAAGGCGTTTGCACGCTCGCGGGAGCTCTGGTACCACGACTTGCGCTGCACCGGCACACCACCGGCGCCGAAGCGGCCGCCAAGGAGGTTGGACTTAGGCTTGGAAATGCTGGACGCATTCAGCTGACGCTGGCTCGCGTTGAGACGCTCGTACTTGGTGCGCAAGCTGGCAGCCTCGCGCTCCAGCACCTGCAGCGCTGCCTCCGCCTCCTGCTTCTTCTTGGACAGAGCCACCACCGAGATGCTCAGCTTCTCGGCCTCGGACAGAACAAAGTTCGCCTTCACGTGGAAACGGCTGACCGCCGGCTTAGCCTCCTCCTGCACTTGCTCGACTTCCTCAGCCTGCTCAGTCTCCTCTTGCACTTGCTCGGTTTCCTCAGCCTGCTCGGTCGTCTCGGCCTCCTCAGCCTCCTCGGTTTTTTCGGCCTTCTCAGTCTCCTCAGCCTTCTCAGTCTCCTCGGTCTTCTCGACCTCCTCAGTCTCCTCAGTTTTCTCATCCTCCTCGATCTTCTCATCAGTCTTCTCGGCCTCCTTAGCCTCATCAGCCTTCTCAGTCTTGTCGGACTCGTCAGCCTCCTCTGCCTCTTCAGTCTCCTCAGTCTCCTCGGCCTTCTCATTCTCCTCGGACTCTTCGACCTCCTCGACCTTCTCAGCCTCAACCTTCTCGGTCTCCTCAGTCACCTCGGCCTCCTCAGTCTTCTCAGCCTCTTCAGCCTTCTCAGCAGCAATCTCCTCCTCAATCGCCTCCTTAACAGCCTCCTCCACCAGCTCCGTGATGGTCGTGGGCTCCTCCTCCTCTTCCTCGTCCGTGGTGGTGTACCACTTGTCCAGCGTGTTGCCCTGGAACAGCGACGAGATCGGAAACTCGATCTCCTTGACCGACTCCGGATCCTCGTCCTCATCCTCCTCGTTCGACGAGGCCGCAGCAACAGTGATCGTCACAACAGCCTCGCGCGACTGCACCGGGTCGAACACGAACGTGGCCGGGAACGTCAGCGCCGCGTCCGCCTCCTCACCCTCCTCGCTCTTGGCAGCAGCCGTCCAGTTCACCGTGCGCACCACCGGCTCCTTCTCCTTCTTGACGCGCTTCTTGATGACCGTACGCGTGATCTTCGTGGTGGTCTTGAGCTTGCGCGGCGTGCTCTCGCCGTCCTCCTCGGGCACCTGGCCGTCCTCCACCACGTGGCCGTGCTCGTCCGTCACCACGACGTCCTTCTTCTCCACGACCTCCTCCACGGTCTCGTACTCGTCGGCCTCGTACTCCGGGTCCAGGGCGACGGTGATGGTGGCGTTGGGCACGGGCTCCTCGCCCTCC